>PVKH010039139.1:0-11227 GCA_004027955.1 Chaetophractus vellerosus | reverse complement strand
CATCACCGCAGCGGGGGAGGGAAGGGGACATATGTAATAAAATAAATAAATCTTTAAAAAATGTATATGAAAAGAGTTTTATTATTCTGATTCTCACAGGCTGAGCCAGCATTCTAAGAGTTACATTAATTAGCCTTATCATAACTCAGAATTGAATCCGATGAAGGTTGCCTCTTACTTTAGAAACCTTATCTAGAAAAGTTACAGCATTGAGGAACTAAAAGGTATTTAATTTGAGCCTACATTCCTCAACTCAAAAAATAATATTCTATTTTTTCCTCCTTTTAATTTTCTCTCTACATTTTGACATTATATATTTTTATTTCTGCAGGTCAATACCAGTATTTCTAAATTTATATCTTAATTAATATATCCTTCATTCAGTACTCAATATTAATCATGAAACTTACCCTTTTCCAACTTGGAATATTTTTCTAGATTTTCCCATGTAAAACTTAAACTGCTAAATTCATTTTATCTCAATATGAGGATGACATTATTGCTTACCTGTTTTCTACATTTTTGGATTTTAATACTACATTATTAGAAATGATCAAGTCTTTTTATATATCCAAAATGACATTTAATGCCTAAAATTATGTATATACATGTAATTTTAGTTTGCTAAAGCCCACCAAGGCAATATATTGGAAATAGGTTGGCTTTTACAATGGGGTTTTATTCATTTAAAAGCTTATAGTTTTGAACCGAAGACAGATATTCAAATTAAGGCTTCATCAGGGGATGCTTTCTCCCTGAGCTATACCTGTGGGTGACCAGGTGCATGGCAGCACAAAACAGAGGTATCTGCTCATCTCCAACTCTCCTCCAGATCTCATTACTTTTAGCTTCTGGTTGCCAGGGCCTTCTATCTCAACTTCTTGTTATTTCTTTCATTATCTATGGCCTGTTCTCTCCCATTTAAAATGAATTCCAGTAATAGGATTAAGACCCAACCTCAGTCATGAAATCTAATCATTGGTTCTTTTTTTAGCAGTAGGAGAATTTATTGTACAGCAAATGTACATACTCAAGACTGGATTGCAGGCATGCCTGTTTGAGTTGTTTGAGTAATCCATAGGTTAGTCACTGAAGTAATTTAATCAAAAGCTCCCATCTATAATAAGTTTACATGCACAAGAATGGATTAGCTCTAGGGACATGATTTTCTGGGGTCCACAAAGACTCAAACCACCACACAAATATATAACTCCTGTCAACACTCTAGCATTCTTAAGTCTATGATTTATTTTCTGTTGGCAAACAAAAATGCAAAATCATTCTTTATCTTTTTGAGTATATTAACTACAGGTTTTACATGCCCCACTGTTCCCATTCATGTCTCAGTGCATTTTGTTGTTTAAAAAATGTTTCCTTCCAATGATTAGTAATTTTGAAGAGATTTGCTAAAAATGTGAGAGAGACAACTGAAAGCCCCTTAGGGTCTCATTTCCTTAGTGTTAAATATCTGGTGATCATATATTTATTAGTGATATGTAGGAATGGAGCTGGCCTCAATATGCTTTCATCCCACCAGTGCCATGTAGCAGAACTTGTTCCTCTTAAGTTTTATTTCTCAAAACTGCCCATGGTTTCTCCTAAGAATATTTTCAGTTTCTATTTCAATAGAGAAGTATCCTCAGATTTATTTAAATAAATTAAAATATATTTTATTATTAAGTCTAGCACCTGAACAAAGTTCAGGTCTTGTCTTTGACTAAGGAAATATTCTTTGTTTAGCTATTATAATCCAAAGAGGTGCTTTCATAATTCTTAAAATTTCTGTATATACACAGAAAAAAAGTTACTCAAAGCTCATTAGTCATGGACTCAAACATCTCAGGCTCAAGATCAGAGAGGAATTATAAGGTGCCTATGACAGCTGATTGAAGATATTAATATGATGAAGCTAAGGAAAATCTAAATTAGCATGTCAAGTCTCAGAATCACATGTTCATTCTCTTTGCCGAAGGCTCCATATCCATGAATTTTAAGATGTCAAAAGAAACAATCCATTTTTAACTTCCACATGTATCATAAGGTTACCTCTCTTCATTATTTTCAGACGTTGTCTTCTAAAATATACAAATGTCAAATCATGTGTAACATCTCATTATCTTCTCCACTGTGTATCATATTTTTTTAATTTCTTGTCTATAATTTTGAGGGTGTCTTCAAGATAAAGTATACATGTCCTTTTCTTGGATTAAAAGTCTACTGAAGATATAGTGGGGAAATATGACAAGAACATGCTTATTGAATATGCTTATTTAAACTTTTTTACTCTTTTTTTGCTTATTTAATTTTAAATAGACAATTGGATGAAACATGGTTGGATTTTAGTCATATGATCCAACAGGAATTCAGGTCCTACTCCTGAATTTTGAGTACATTTACACATGTCCTCAAATCCCCTATTGCCACCTCTTCCTTATCTTAATGACTTATTTATCATATTAGTACATTAGTATGTTTCCTTACATTAATATGTTTCATTCAAAATATTTATAATACATTTTGTTGTTCTCTGTGGCCAATAGTTGAAACATCACCACCACACATCCTGTCATGAACAAGAGACTTTGAAGTTTAAATTTGTCAGAGCAGGAAGCACAAAGTATCCAAGGGAGCAAGAGGTTTGGAAAATACAGCTCACAAGCTCAGCTCTGTTACTACAATCACTAGTTATCCTACAGTTTGTAACACAAAGGCTTAAGTAGTGTTATATGCACATGAGTAGCTGAACCTCAAACATTGAGCAGTTAGGGGGACACAACTTTGTTCCAGAAGCATAAGGCAATACACTTTTTCTCCCACAGGGGAGAAATTAAATTAAACTATAACTATTTGAAATGTGACTAGATGGTGTGAGGCAATTTTTAAAGGATTAAATGGAACATTTAGCAGCCAGAATATTTCCATTTACTTAAAAGTAACCACGTTTTTTACTTTAAATTCTGCTTTACTTTAAGAACTCTTTCTCAGTGACCAAAAATAGAAAAAAAAATCCCTTGCACAAAACACCTGCCTATGTGTGTTGTCTATTAAAATCTTTAATTTTAAAAGAGTATTCTTGAGTTATATTGAATTACTAGTAACATATTAATGCTCCTCCTTATAAGAAGTTAGAATACTAGCACCCATTGATATAAAGCTTGACCATGAAGCAGGCATATACAATATAAGTAAGAAGTGAAGGAAGATTGTAGATTAAAGAGATGGATTGTGACTTGCCATAATTTGTATTCTATTTGGCATAGTGTGTTAAACACACAGTGTGTGTGTATGTGTTTAAGTTTTCATGATCTTTAAAGTTAATCTGGAATTTACTTCTGTGAAAATTTTGTCTACTATTTTGGTCATAGTTACATTTCCCCAGTTTGTTCCATAGAATTTGAGTTTTTCTATATCGTTTGGAGAACAAAAATTCTCAATTCTTTTATAATCAATATATACTGTTTACTTTCTGTTTTGCTTCTTTTATGGAAAACAATTACCTAGAGTGGCATTATGAAGAAATTATTCAATGTGTCTAAAGGCATTATGATTTTGACTTTCATATTTAGTCTTTACTTTGTATTGTTTATGTAAGGTTCATGGTAGTAGGGAAATTTATTTTTTCACCTATGAATATCTAAATGTTGAAGAACCATTAACTGAAAAGTACAAATTATTGAAGCTATACTACCACATACTAGCTTTGTCATATATTGTGTTCCTAAATTAGCATTAATGAGCATTGTTGTAGCTGTGAACCTTTATTTTGTTGCACTGGATTTTTTGTTCATTTCTGAATTCACACCACTCATATTAAATGAATTTAATGTAAATTATATTTGGGAATATGATAATTAAAATTGAAAAATATATATTTTGCCCTTGATTTAATATGCTTCCCTGAAAACACATGGAAATGTTTGAATGAATGATATGAATTTTTTGAAATCAGATATTATTTTTTCAAAATAACAGACAATGCTATATAGAAATACTTCCTGGCAGAATGCTATATTTTTATTAAATATTGGATAGCATTATTTTAATAAATAGAATGATGATTTTATGAGAGATAAATTGGAAGTATTATATTTGCCTTAAAAACTGATTTTCAACTGAAGAGGTGAATTTAAATAATAGAAGATTTGTTTGACTGTTTTATTATCTGAGGGAAATTTGCCCCTATTAAGGAACCAATATTGATTAAATTAGAAGCAATATATTTCAGAAGTAATGCCCAATTATAATTTAAGTTTTTGAGAGTAAGTTTAAGGAACTCAATAATTATCAAAGGATATTAGTTTACTTTGTTGAAGAAACCTTCATCACTCTAAATTTAATCAATATTCATTAAGGTACTCTAGCTATATATTATTAACTGGATATGAAAGTATCTACTATATTCTCTGAACCATTTTTAGATTTCAATGAGTAATTATAAAAATAATCTGTATGTAAATAATCCATGATACTAAGGTTTACCTTGTTTTTCTCTCTTTTCATAACCCTTTCTTCCATCTTAAAAAGAATTATTGTCATAACTGGAAATGTAGATTCATACAATGTGTAAATGCAATTTAATAAATATAGCCTCCTGTGTATTATTATTGAAAATATACATGTCCTTCATGAGATGGCCCTCTCTAATTTACCCTTTATAGAAGAAGAAAGTAGAGTCCCAATTTATTAATAGTACAATGGTTCACTTTATTTCCTTTGACCAGAAAAATATGATATAAAACATAATGAATATGGGTTTAGGAACCAACATATGAAAACGTCTTTACAACATCTTTTCATTCTGCCATGAGAACCTGTAACAGCCCATATGCAGCCTGATCCAAAACCCTGGGCATAGAAGGTAGGCATTGAACAAGGATCAAAATCATAGCCAACACCAAATGAAAATGTGCTCTCAGTCAGAAATCTCTGAATCTAAACACTGTCAAGGATTTTGTTTACTGCATCATAAACTAGTCTTTGCTTGCTAATTAATTATCAAGTGGTTTTCCAAAGCAGCTATGTAAACTTCTGTGCACTCACAAGTAATATTTCCACATATCCTTTGCTCCACATCTTTATCAACAATTCATGAATCCTGACATATTTTTTCCAGACTACTAACCAGGTGGCAGTATCACGTGGATACACAATGATAAACAGTATCTAACGACAATTACCTACATTTCCAATTCTGTGAACTAGAACAAGAAGAGCAAAAAATCCTTCAGTTAGTAGAAAGAATAAAATAATAAAGAGTAGAAATTAAGGAAATAAAATAGTGTAACAAAATTAAATTGTGACTAAAGCAAAATGTTTTGACAAGAAAATAAACTTGATATATTCCTACTTAGATTTACTAGGAATAAAAGAAAATGCAAATAAATAACAATAACAAGAATAAAATGGGGTTTTACTGATAAAGTGACTAAACTTAGTGAAATGTGAACAATAAAATTAGAATTTAAGAAAACTTGTTTGCTCAAGCTAAGTTGGATAGCTTCCCAATATATCATGAGTTTACTGATAGAATAGCTAATGATATTAATAATGTGATTTATTTTAATATTGTACAATGAAATATGTCATATTCAAAAGATCAACATTTTTTGAGCCAATATTTTCCATGTGACCAATACATGATGTTACAAAATCATACCTGGGTAAAAAAACATTCAAAGTGCCTAAATAGAATAATGAATATAAATTCATCAGAATATGAAAAGTTGATTAGTGTGGATTCAGACTGCAAATTGCAGCTATTACTTAAGCACTACCACTTGATAAATTTTGATGCTGGATATAAGCATTAATGGAGTATATTAATGATTATCTGTAAGTCCTAACTACATACTCTCTCTTTTCTACCAATATGACCATGTGACACCATATTTCCGTCATATTCTTCAACCAATTAACATTCCAACATGATGAACATAGAAGCATATATGAGATTTCAGTTGGAGAGAGAGGACTCCAGGATTGCCTACAGCTGCAGAAAGGTAGAGAAGCCCCTAGAGTCTAAGAAAGTCCCAGAGCCTGGAAACAGCAGAGCACAGTAGCAGGGAAAGATATCCCTGAGGGGCTGGGTTCTTGGAGCAGGTCAAGGCTGAAAAGAGGAGCCATATGCATGATTGCCCAGAGCTAGACTCCAGGGGATGGTAAGCCCAGAGGGGAAGGCAAGGGCTTTGACAGAGACTAGCTGCCATCTAGGCTTGCCATGTGGCAAGATGTCAGAATCACTAGTAGCTGACTTTGCTGAGAAATCATCACTGCTGTTGCCTTAATTTGGGCATTGCAAGCCTTCTGAATTACAAGCTTTTACCTCAGATAAATCTCCTTTACAAAAGTCATCCCATTTCTGGTTCTTTGCATTGACAGCCCTTTGACAAACTAAGGCACCACTCTATTATTATTAACACCTTGTTTTTCTGTGGAATGTTTGCCACAATTGATGAGAGAATACTTTTATAATTGTGCTATTAGGTGTATTCCCAGATTTAATTTTTGGCTCACTGTGTAGTGTAGTTCCATGGATTAAAAAAAAAATTATTGTTACCATATTCTAACTTTTCCCCTTTAATCACATTCAGATATATATTAGAGTACTTTTATTTGCCTCCATAATATTCTGCTACTATCACCACCATTCATTACCAAGGCTGTAAAAGAACCTAAAATAAACTTTGCACAACTTAAACATTAATTCCTCATTCCCTTTCACTGCTAAGCTACATTCTAAATTCTGACCATATGAGTTAGTATATTATGATTAGTTCATATGGGTGAGGTCATAAAATATTTTTTCTTTTGTGCCTGGCTCATTTCTCCCAATAAAGTTAATCCATGTTTTCACTTGTGCCATTGTGTCTTATACCACATTTTATCCATTTTTCACTTGTACACTTTGGTAGCTTCCATTGTTTGGCAATTGTGAATAATGCTGTTCTGAATATCAATATATAAATATCTGTTCAAGTCCATGATTTCAAATATTTTAGGCATATTTGAAGAACTGGGATTGCCAGTTTATATGGTATTTCTTTTCCAATCTGTGAACATGGAATGTCTTTCCATTAATTAGTCCTTCTTTGATGTCTTGTAGTTTTCTACATCCAAGACCCTTGTATCCCCAGTTATATTTATTCCTAGATATTTCATTTTTTAAATCCCATTGTAAATGGATTTTTAAAAATTTTATTTATTCTTCAGATTGTTCATTACTAGTATATAGGTATATAGCCACAATTTGATGTTTCCAATATTGATCTTTCACCCCACCCTTTTCTGAATTAATTTAATAGTTCCAGTAGATTTCCAGAGGATTTTGCACTATTTACAGTATGTAAGACCATGCCATCTGCAAATAGTGTAAGTTTTAATAGTTGCATTATGATTTGGATGTCTTTTATTTCTTTCTTTTTTCTAATTGTTCTAATTGGAACTTCCAGTACAATGTTGAATAACCATTTTGACCCTGGTCATCCTTTTCTTGTTCCTGAACTCAGAAGGAAATCTGTCAGTCTTTCATCAGTATGATGTTTGCTGAAGACCTTCCATAGATCCCCTTCATCATGTTGAAAATGATTATTTCCATTCCTAGGTTTCTAAGTGTTTTCTTCAAGAAACTATGGTTGCTTTTGTCAAATGTCTTTTCTGCATCAACTGACATGATTACGTGTTTGTGTATGTGTGTATCTTACAGTAGAGTCACAAAGTATATGATGCAAATAATAGATTTGAATGAAGAAATAAGATGACTTTATATTAATAGTAGGACATTTAAATGTGGGGGCCAGCTGTAGCCCAGTGGATAGGGTGCCAGTTCATCACATGTGAGGCCCTGGGTTTGGCTCCTGGTGCCTCTCTGAGTGGGCAGACCACCTTGAGAGGGCAAGCCACTGTGGGCAGAGCAGGGCCACTGTGGGCAAGGCAAAAAGCCACTGTGGGCAGGGCAAAAAGCCACCACGGTCAGGGCAAAGCTGCCATGGGCAGGGCAAGTTGCCTGCAAAACAGAGCAGAGCCACCCATGAGCAGAGCAGAGCTACCCACAAGCAGAGCAAGCTGCCTGTGTGGTTAGCTGACTCAGCATGTCACCACAATGGAGGGGAGACAAAAGCAGACACAGAAGAATGTAGAAATGAACACAGCAAGAACAAGCAGAAAGGAGGGAATATGTAACAAACAAAACAAAAAAAACCTTTATAAATGTATTACTGTCAAGATGGATAGAACTATAAAGAATATTAATAAGGAAAAAGAAGACTTGAAAGGTACTCTAAACCAAGTAGAGCTAACAGACATGTTTAGGATACTTTATGCAATAGCAACAAAATCTACATGCTTCTCAAGTGTGTATGTTCATTCTCCAGTTTAGACCATGTTAGGTCCCCAAACAATGTTCAGTAATTTCAGAAATATTGAAATCACACAATGTATCTCTTACAAACACAATGGAATTAAGTGAATAAAGATGGAAAAATGGAAAGTTCATATATATGTGGAAATTAAGCATAGTACTCTTAAGCAAACCATGGGTCAAAGAAGAAATCATAAGTGAAATTGGGAAATAATTTGAGGCAAAGGAATATGAAAGCACAACATAACAAAAGATATGGAACACAACAAAAACAATGCTGATATGGAAACTTAAACTATCAATACTAGTGTTAAAAAGGGGGGAAATATCTCAAATTAGAAACTTTACAACACTAGAGGATCTAGAAAAAGAAGAAAAAACTAGACTGAAAATAATCAGATGAAAGTAAAAAAAAAAAAACAAACCAAAAAAAACAAAGATTAGAGTAGTGGTAGATGATATATAGAATAAAGAAACAATAGGATCAACAAAATCAAAAGGTGAATCCTTGAAAAGATGAATAAAATATACTATCTATACTGAAAGAGGAAAAATGGAGAAGATACATATAACTAAATCAAAAAATTTAAAAATGGAATGTTATTAATGATCCCACAGGAATCAAAAGGAGTATAAGAGGATGCTATGAGGGAACCAGCTGTGGCTCAATTGGTGGAGCTCTGGTTTACCACAGGGGAAGCCCCAGGTTCAGTTCCCAGTACCTCCTCGATCAGGCAACCAGTCTCTAGGAGGCAAGCTGCTGCAAGTAGGCAAGCCACCACAAGCAGGCAAGCTGCCATGAGCAGGCAAGCCACCAGGAGCAGGCAAGCCACCGTGAGCAAGCAAGGCCCTGCACGGTGAGCCAACTCGGCGGGGTGCCACGGTGGGGGCAGACAGGGGGACACAGAAGAATGCAAAAGCAAAATTCACATGGCAAGAGCAAGTAGTGGGGGGATATATAAATAAATAAAAATAAATAAATCTTTTTGAAAAAAGAGGATATTATGAACAACTCTATGCCTAGAACTTGAATAACCATGAAGAAATGTACAAATTCCCAGAAAAACTAAAACCATCCACACTAACTCAAGAAGAATGAGAACATCTCAACTAACCAGTAACTAATAAAGAGATTGAATCAGTAACCAAAACTCTTCCATGAAAGAAAAGCCATGTGTGAATGGCTTCATAGATGAATTTGACTAATCTATATATTCCATTACTTGTAGTGCAGGTCTAGTTTTGACAAATTTCCATAGCTTTTGTTTGTCTGAGAATGCTTTAATCTCTTCTTCTTCCTTGAAAATCTTGCCAGATGTAAAATTCTTGGTTTGCAATAGTTTTCTTTCAGCACTTTAAATATTCCTACCCACTATGTTCTGTCTCCATGGTTTCTGATGATAAATCAATATTTAATCTTATTGGGATTCCCTTGAAGCTAAATCATTGCTTTTCTCAGAGATTTCAGAGCTTTTTTTTCTTGTCCTTGTCATTGGTCAGTTTGCTTACTAAGTGTCTGTGCTTGTTACTCTTTGAGTTTATCCTGTTTGTGGTTTTCTAGGCTTCTTGAATGTGCATATGTCTTTCATTAAATCTGGAAAATCTTCTGCCATTATTTCTTTGAATATCCCTTCTGCCTCTTTCTCTCTTTCTTCTTCTTCTGAAACTCTCATATGCCTGATGGTGCCCACAGATCAATTAGGCTCTGTTCATTCTTTTTCCTTCTTTTATCATTCTGCTCCTCAGAATGAATGATTTCCCTTATCTCATCTTTGAATCCATTGATTCTTTTTCTGCCACATACATTCTGCTGTTGAAACAATCCAAGGAACATTTCATTTCAGCAATTAAGTTCCTCAATTCTAATATTTCTCTGGAGTTCTTCCATGTTGTTCATTGATTGTTTCCCTCATAGCTTTTAGGACTTTCTCTATGTTTTCCTTTATTTCATTGAGCATATTAAGTATCAATTTTTAAAAGTCTCTGACTGGTAAGTCCAATGTCTGGTCCTCATTGATGGTTTCTGGATTTTTCTCTTCTTCCTTTGGATAGCCACCATATCCTGTTTCTTTGCATGTCTTATAAACTTTTGTTGCAAACTGTATATTTTAATATTTTAATATGTTATCTCTAGGATTTTGCCCTTGCACTTTCCCTTAATTTGTATCCAGTTAGTGATATGACAGGTCATTTCTCAAATGCCTGGATGTATTTAAAACAATCACTAAAGCATAAAGCACCCTTCACTGTCTTTTCAAATTATTTCTGCTTTGGCTTGTGTTCTCCTTCAGATCTTAGCTTTCCTTTCAAGATGATCAGCCTGTGGCAAATGATAATTACAAGGTCTTCCCTGTTTTATCTGAGACTGTGTTGAGTCAGAGCTTAGAGTCTGATTCTTCTCCTAGACCTCAGCTCCCTAGAGGCCCCAGGAATTCCCAGTCCACAGGCATTTGAGGGAACACCTGCTCTGCTCCCTTTGGAATGGAACATTTTCCCATGAACAGCTGAACTCAGAACTGAAGGGGACCAATGTCCAGGTAAAAATTTACCCCAAGAGCAACCTCCCAAAACCCTTCTCAATGTGTGAGAAATAAAAATTATGTGCTGATACACCCCCCCACCTCCTTGCTTCTTGTAGCTCTGGTTGGAGAGTTCTGAGCTGGAGGCTTAAAGAACCCCATCCTGACTATATAGCATAATGAATCCTGTTGCAGACAATAAGTGTGTTTAATAGTACAAATTTAAGAATCTTCTTCACTGAAGCAGAACAAGTATACATTAATATTACAAGATGCTTATAATAGGGTGGTATATGAGCTAAAATGTCCCTAAAGCAAACTAAGGACTATATTGAAAAGTTATATATCAATA
>PVKH010039138.1:0-11236 GCA_004027955.1 Chaetophractus vellerosus | reverse complement strand
CGGCCCACCCATGGCGGCTTGCCATTCTCAAGGCGGTCTGCTTGCTAGGAGAGGTCCCCGGGAATCGAACCCAGGGCCTCCCATGTGGTATGCCGGTACCCTATCCACTGGGCTATCGAGCCGGCCCCTACATTTGCCTTTTCATGCTCTCCATCCATCCATCCATCCATCCATCCATCCGCTTATCTATTTTCTTTTTTTTATTACATATCCCCCCCTTTCTTGCTGTGTTCATTTTTGCACTCTGTGTCTGCTTGTCTTCCCCTGCTGCGGCGACCCGCCGAGTCCGCTCACCGCATGGCGGCCTGCCTGTTCGCGGCAGCTTGCCCTTCTCGTGGGGGCTTGCCCTGCCCATGGTGGCTTGCCCTGCCCATGGTGGCTTGCTCTGCCCACAGCGGTGGCCCGCCTTCTCAAGGCAGTCTGCCCGCTCAAGGAGGCCCCGGGAACTGAGCCTGGGGCCTCCTATGTGGTAAACCGGTGCCCTACCAATTGGGCTACAGTCGGCCCCAGCTTATCTATTTTCTAAACATTTGATTGTGGATTGTATACTTGATCATGTAATACTTCATGTACATTTCCTAAGAATAAGGATATTCACTTATGTAACCAGCCTTATGTACAGTGATCAAATCCAAGAAATTTAACATTGATATAAAACTTACAGTCTATAATCCAATTTTTTATGTGTCCCAGTAATGTCCTTTTGGGTCTTTTCTCTTCCATTATTAGATCAAGTCCATGATCATGGATGGAATTTGTCATTGTCTCTTTAGTTGCATTTTTTAAAAATTGCGGAAACAGCTTTTCGTTCCCATCCACTCCCCGGTATACCATTGAGTGGGATTAATCACATGCAGAATGTTGCACCACCCTCACCATCATCCATTACCAGAATGTTCGTTCCCATTACCCCCAAACAAAAACCCCTACAGCCATTATGCATTAACTCCCCTTTCCCATCCCCCTCCCTTCACTTGTAGGATTGAATGGTAAGGCAGCCTCACAACTGAAGGTAATGGACCACCAGCAACATACTGGGATTTGTTGGCTGTATCCAGAGATGCACCTAGGCCAGTAGTTCTCAAACCTGCATTCCTTGAAACACTGGTGAGCTGTAAATCCTTCAGAGATGTATTGTCAAATTTTGATCCGTGTGTACATTATTTTGCTGCAGAATGGTATTCACATAGTTCTGACAGTGTCTAAAAGAGAATCTTAACTGAGCAGATTATTCATGGTTGTTGAGCTTGACGATAATTGGCTGTAAGAACCAAGCAAGAGGCCTCTCAGGCTAGTGCCAGGAAGGAGCAGTATTTACTACCTCACTTTTTTTTTTTAAACAAATTGATTTTATTGATACAGATTAATAAAGCATACAATTCATCCAAAGTGTACAATCAGTGGTATTTGTTATTATCACATAATTGTGTGTTTATCGCTTCAATCATTTTTAGAGCATTTTCATTATTTCAGTAATAACAATAATGATAAACAAAAAACAGACAAGAATTCCTCACCTCTCAATCTCTCTATGCTTCCCCCACTATAAATAGCTGCTATTTCTGGCTATTCTATCCAAAGTGTATAATCAGTGGCTTTTAGCATAATCACAATGTGTTGTACATTCATCATCTCAAATTTTAGAACAATTTCATTACTCAAAAAAGAGAGACTCCATACCCCGTAGCATTCCTTCCTCAGACCTACATATCCACCCATCTCATTTTATCTTCACAAATTGATTTATATTTATATTTCATATAAATGGAATCACAATATACAGGTACTCTGTGTCTAGTCTCTCCCACCAAGTATGATGGTTTTTTTTTGTCTGATATTAACATTTTGTAGTATAACTTACATTTGTTCAGCTTCAAAGAAAAACGGTCTTATATATGCAGTTCTACCCATATTTTTATTTCACATAATATATTTATATTTCACATAATATATTTAGTTCATAATAGGGCAGCCATACAGTTTTGTCCTTTTGTGTCTGGCTTGCTTCACTCAGCATGTCCTCCAGGTTCATCCATGTTGTCATATGTTTCTTGACTTCATTTCTTACCGCTGCATAATATTCATTGTGTGCATACTCCGCAGTTTGTTTATCCATTCATCAGTTGATGGACACCTGGGTTGTTTACAACTTTGGCTACTGTGAATAACGTGGCAGTGAACATTGGTGTGCAGATATCTATTCTTGTCACTGTTCTCATTTCTTCAGGGTATATACCTAGCAATTGTATTGCCAGGTCCCATGGCAAGTCTATATTCAGCTTCCTTAGGAACTGCCAAACAGTCCTCCACAGTGGCTATACCATTCTACATTCCCACCAACAGTGAATAAGTGTTCCTATCTCTCCCATCCTCCCCAACGTTTACAGTTTTAATAGTTGCCAGTCTGATAGGTGTGAAATGGTGTCTCATTGTAGTTTTGACTTGCATTTCCCTAATTGCTAGTGATGTTGAACATTTTTTCATGTGTTTCTTTGCCATTTGTGTTTCTTCTTTGGACAGTTGTCTTTTCAAGTCTTTTGCTCATTTCTTAATCAGATACTTTGTCTTTTTATTGTTGAATTGTATGATCTCCTTATAGATTATAGATATTAAAACCTTATCAGATATGTGATTGCCAAATATTTTTTCCCATTGAATTGACTGCCATTTCAATCTTTTGACAAAGTCTTTCAATTTTTTGTTGCTCGTGCTTTGGGCGTAAGGTTTAAGAGACTACCACCTACCACAAGATCCTGAAGATGTTTTCCTACATTTTCTTGTAGGAAGTTAATGGTTGTTGTTTTTATACTTAAGTCCTTGATCCATTTTAGGATAATTTTTTATATGGTGTGAGATAGGTTTGTTCTTTGTTTCTTTTGGATATGGCTATCCAGTTCTCTCAGCACCATTTGTTGGATAGACTGTTCTGGCCCAGATGGGTGGGCTTAACAGCCTTATCAAAAATCACTTCACTGTAGATGTGAGTGTCAATTTCTGAGTTCTTAATTTGGTTCCATTGGTTGATCTGTCTGTCCTTATGCCAGTACCATACCTCCCCCCCCCCCCACTGTAGCTAAGTAATATGCTTTGAAGTCAGGAAGTGAGAGTCCTCCAACTTTGTTCTTTTTTAAAGACAGTTTTGCCTCACTTTTGAATGTTGCATCTTTTTATTCCAAGAACAGTGAGTCCTGAAGTGGATTGTGGGACTGGTACAGCCACGGGATGATTTTACAGTACCTGTATGAAGTAGTCATAGCCCACCTTTTGTAAAGCAAAATGCTTTTCTGAGCTATGGACTCATGGAGTTTGATCTTTAAAGATTAAATAGGTTTAGAGTAGTTAGGACAAGGAAGCAAGAATTGGTCATATCTGAGTTATATAAAACAGAAATTAATTTGATTTAAGCATGAAAATTTTGCTGTTAAATTCTATTATAAATGCAATATATTTTATGCCATATACATTGATACCCATTGTAAGATTTCTTTTTTAAAAGCCCCAGCTCCAAAAGAACAACAACAACCAAAGTTATTATTGAAATAGTGAAAGGAGATTTTGGCAAAATTTTCTGTCTATGACCACAGAAAAAGACTCATTTTCAATCTAGAATTTGAAATAATTTGGGAAGAATTTTTAATCATCCCAGCATTCTTGAAATATGTCCCAAAATAGAACCATATTGTGATATGTATTGTACAACATATTCAAGCGTAGGTGGACTTATTTTAATTATTAAACATAGTTTTAAACTTAGGTATGCAGCCATTTTAACTCACAGTGGGCTAAAGTTGGCACAGATATTCTCCTCAAATACAAGTATAGTTGTTTTAACTTAAAAAAAAAAAATTGGCTTCCCTCCCCACCCCACCCCCCAATTCCTAGAGATTTACAAAATTTGAAGTGTTTACTTTGTCCAGTTTTAGCTACAAGCAATTGAGTTAGTTTCCTCTCCAGTCCATTCTAATTTCAGTTACTGTTTTAATATGTACTTGTCTCTTTAAATATTTATTTAGGATTTACAAGTCTTCAGGTCTAATAATAGTATCATCATATAGTATTATTTTTTGAAAGGAGTACATTTGACAGAACTATAAAAGAAAATCCTGTTGACATTAAGGGAACATCACATGCTAATGTTTTCAGCATCTCTATTTATGTCACAGTGTAATTCATAAGTTTTGTTTAAAAACGTGGTTTGTCTATGCGTGTGGAAATTGCCTTTATTCACACTGATTTTGCTGGGACTATAACAGCTTAATTATTTTGTTCACAATATATTTGATTGCTGCTTCACTGAACATGAATGAGATTCTGCTTTAGGAAATTTAAATGTAAGCATTTAAAGATAAGACTCAAATGAAAATTAAAGCTTAGCTTAAAATGAAGTTGGCTTAGGTCTGATTTTTACTTTTATTTTTCTAGTAGTATGCAGTTTAATACCAGAAAAAAATCTAAGTATAAAATAACATCAAAATGTTATATTGTTTTTGAGTTGACACATTAACATATAGCAGAAATTTTAGACATTCTATTTTAAGGAAAGAATATCTCAGTTGCTTTTGGCTATAAGTTCTTAATGAACTGAAGAGAACATTCAAAAGGCAAGTGTCTGTAATTTATACAATTGTAGTTTTTCAAATCAGCTTAAATTTTTAGTAGCATTTCATATTTGAGAAAGCTAGAATTTTGAACTAAAATGCATTCAAATACCCATATAAACTATTAAAAATTCAAAGCTTGAAATCACCTTTTGTGGTTATTTAAAAGTCTATTGTGTTAGGTTCATTTAAACTTTTTTTACTTTAATTTAGCATTTGGCATTATATTGATAATAAAAGTTAGCTTTATGCTTTATTTCTATATGCAGAAATGTTTAATAGATAAATAATTTTATTTTGGACATTATGTTAAAGAGACAGTCCAATTAACAATATGTTAAAATATGCTTTTACTAGAGATGTAATATAAACCTAGAGCTTGATTTCTATAATTTAAAGCTATACTGTATGTACATTTAGGGATGTAAATAAATACCAACTTCCTTTGGTGTTAGAACTGTTTTCCATGCTATGTTAAAGTAAATAGGTATCAGAGGTATTTTAAAAATAAAATATTTTAATTTTCAATTAAAATAATTGAAAGGTTGGAAGCTAATTGAAAGGTTATATTTAGAGAAGTGCTGAAAATTTTTCATTAATTTTATTGTTTTAATTCCTAATCTATTTGATTTGCATAGCTACCTTTTCTAAATAATTGAAGATAACCAACCCTTGGGTGCTAGAATTACTTTTAGTAATATTCATTCCTTTTAAGATTATATAAATATATTTTAATCCTTTTCTCGATGACTTGGTAAATATTATGCATGTGTGTTTTGTCTTTGTTAAGGAGATGGTGGGTTTACAGAAAAAGAATGCATTAAATACAGAGTTCCCATATGCCACACTATTATTAACACCTTGCATTAATGTACGCTTGATGAAAGAACATTTTTATATTTATGCTGTAAATTGTAGTCCATAGTTTGCATTAGAGAGGGTTCACTGTCTGTGTTGTGCAGTCCAATGTATTTTTTTCTTACAATTTTTGTGTTAGTAACAAATACCCAACCTTAAAATTTCCCCCTTTTAACCAAATTCAAATATATAATGCAGTGCTGTTTATTATCAATCCAGTGCTGTTTATTATCTTCAGAATGTTATACCACCACCACTACCATCCGTTGCCACGTCAACCCATATAGAAACTCTGTATAATTTAAGCATTAACTCCCTATTCCCTATGCCCACCCCAGCTCCTGGTAACCTATTTCTTTTTAAATTTGCTTCTTCTAATTATTTCATGCCAGTGAGTTCATACACTATTTGTCCTTTTGTATCTGGCTTATTTCACTCAACACGATGTTCATATATAGAGATAAGTCATTGTTTTTATGGACTTGAATATTGAAGCTTTCTTTTTCTTCTGTTTTTATAAGTGGACCTTGATTGCTTAATGTTTAATCAATTAATGATAACATTCTTTCTATACTACTGGCGAGTTCAGTATTCTAGAAACCATTTGTTTTGTTTAGAATTTATTTAAGGAAATTTATTTAAGGAATTTAGAATGGTTAGGATCTTTATTCATTGATTAAGTTTACAAAAGATGAGGAAAGGCCAAGAAAAATTTTATACAGGAATGATCAAGAGCTTACAGTATAGAAACATGTACTTATCTTGTAGAAGAACCGAGCAAAGACCTTTTTAACTAAAAAATTTAAGTGTTTTTTTTTCTTTCATCAAAATGTAGCAGTTCCATGTAATCTATAGGAATTCACCTCGAGTTTTTTCTTTAGATTGTCTACATGATCTCACAATTATTCTGCTAAAATTCCCTGGAATTGATTAGTTCTTGTTTTTCCAAGTTTAGTGCATGTTGCATGTATTTGACTCTGCTGTATGTGCCTCAGGTTTGCTGATTAGTCAGGCGGTCTCATCTGAAACTAATATATAATGTGCTAGGTTGTATAACTTGCCATACCAGTTTTACAGTGTTTTTGTTTTGCTCAAAGTAGATGAAAGGTTTATTTAAGTGTGGCCACACTGGTATTGCATTCCTGGTGATCTTGGTAGGTTAATAACAATCTTTGTTATAGAAATCAGGAACTGTGGGTTGAGCCTCTGTGATGCCTGTAGTTGGTTCATTAAAATGCTGCCTGCCAAAAGGCTGGGGATTGTTG
The DNA here is from genome assembly GCA_004027955.1 of Chaetophractus vellerosus. Lineage (NCBI taxonomy): Eukaryota > Metazoa > Chordata > Mammalia > Cingulata > Chlamyphoridae > Chaetophractus > Chaetophractus vellerosus. Next base: position 4,515 of record PVKH010039138.1, on the reverse strand, counting down.
GAAGCCCTTGGTAGGTAATGCAGCTTTTAAGATCTATCTATCCATCCATCTATCCATGTATCCATCTATGTTCATTCTGTTTTTTAAACTCTTTTAATAACATCCTTGTTTAGTATGATATCTACTCTCTAATTGCTCTCTGGTAAGATTAAAAAGCTCTTTGGAAAGCCAGGTAAATTTCTTTCCATGGTTTAATAGGTTTTATTTTAACCAGTGTTCAGGTTAGCTATGAACATAGCCATAGTCTATTATATGAACATATTCTATTATACTGTTTTGTTTACCTCATTGGCTTTTAACTTTGTTAGTGTTGTGATTGATGCCACCATTTTATGTATTAAATAGAATGAGTTGAAGAGTTGCTTAATATAAATATCTTTGAAATATGATCAAGCTTAGATGTTTAAAGCAGTTTGGTATGTAGCAAGGTTCGAGGTATTTGAACAGTATCTGTATGGATTATAATGTATTAAGGATTTCTGAAAAATTTCAGGCATTCTCACAAATATATAAATGTAGGTATGCATTTATGAGGAGAGGAAACATACTGCAGTCTTGTTTCTGTTGAGTGTTCTTTAATCAAGCATACTTTACTTAATTTATTTCAGATATATTCCTTAAATAATATTATTACTCAAAGTGTACATGAATGTAAGGCAAGATTGTTGTTCATTTGGAGATTGCTCATGTGTACCTGTGTTCTAAGGAAATAGATGACACAAGTGGAATATATTCATTTCTTTGAGCACTCTTCAAGAGTATATGTAATCTTGTAATAGGAATGGGAAATTTTGAAGTTAGATAAAAAAAATTTAAGCAAAGATGTTGAAGACTGTTAATTTGATGGTAAGAGCTATAGGGTAGGAGATACCGGGCTGCGACAGGGCTTCTAGGGTAAGGGTGAATGAGCTACTGATTGTTGTATCTAAGAGTGTGATCTCTAGAGAAACAAAGTAAATAAGTTATTTATTAGAACCACAGTAAGGTATCCCAGGCCTTTTATTTTTCTTAAGGACATAGATATGGGTTAGTTTTAAATTTATGGACTATTACAAGTAAACTTACTTTAAAGTCTAAAACCAGTGAAAGCTAAATATCTCATCACCTTTTATGCATCTGGAAGATCCATGAGGGTTTGGTAATTGTTTATAGGTACCGGTGTGTTTAGGAGTAAATCTGTGTAATGGACTAGGGCACTTCACTAACTTTTGGGCTTAAAATCTTCAACATTGCATCAATGGAGCGATGACCAACAATCTTCATAATTCATCATATTTAAGTAACATAAATCAAAACTTGCCAATAGTTTTCTTTATATGAACCTTTCTTCTTCCAGATATTTGTATAAAAGATATGTCCCCCATGTTATTTTAGGTTTTCTGTATAATTCCAGGAATCATAGTTGGTTCTGTATGTGTGTGTTTGTGTGTGAGGGGAAGGGAAGAAGTGAAGGGGGGAGGAAGTACGGATGTGCGTATAGAAACCAGAAGAGTCAGTTTTTCATGATTTTATTGCAGTCAGTGAAATTGCTATATCATTTCATGTGTCTGTGAAGAGAACTTATGTAATAGGGGTAAGGGCATGTGTACTTTATATGCATATATACATAGATTTATATGCATGTGGGAGGCATTTAAGGGTCATAGCTTGTGTACTTTGTACACATGTACACAGGCTCATGTATGTTGGAGCAACTTAAGTAACAGGGCTAAGAGTCTGTGTATTTTGTTTTGTATACATACATACATATATACACAGATTCACAGTTTTTCTTATAAGTGCTAGGCTACTTTGAAAAAGGTACTTCATGAAACTGTATCATGGTTATTAGGAAGGATTGAGAAAAGGGTTATTTAGAACTGAGGGAGTTTCAGTGGAAGTCTGTTAAACCTTAGCTCAGTGTTTCTGGCTTATCTTGCCAGTTATGGGCAGATGAGTAGCAGTAGAGGCTGGCTTCCCAGTGGCTCCATTTGCACTGTTTCTGCCACTAGAATAGTAGGTGTGACCCAGGAAGAACAGTCAGCTGCTTAGAATGTTGGTGTAATGGCCTCCATTTATGAGGTGTTGAGGTAGAGGTGACTAAGCCTTGGCCAGAAAGACCAGAATGCTAGCCCAATTTAATGGGCCACCCATGTCAAAGATTCTGGGGAAAGCAAAGCCCTATTTTAGCTTTTATGAAGAATAGATTAGATCCTTAAATAAAAAATACAAAGGAAAACTGCAGTGAGATGCCATTTTCTACCTACCAAATTAGTGAAATGAATAAATGAATGAGTGAATGATACTAGATGGCTGTTTATTAGGTTGTGATTAAACAAACATTTTCATGAACTACTGGTTTGTGGTATAAATTGCTACTACCTTTCTGGAAATCACTTTAGCTTTATATATCTGGAATGCTGCTCCTGATACTCTTCTTTAAGGAAGTAATCATATATATATATATAGATGAAGGTTCATATAGAAAGATGTCCATCATATAGTTCATTTTGGTCAACAGTGAACCTTTGGAAACAATACTATTTAATAGGGAAGAAATGGTTAAGTAATTGATCCCATATTTCTTATGATAGCAACAACATAATGGTAAGGGAAAGGAGGTGAGTACTAAATTATTGTTATATAAACGTTTAATCATGTTTAACGATACACAAAGAAAAACACCTGAAAGAAATAAACTAAAATATTAAAGTTACCTTTGAGTTGTGAGCATTTTTTTCATTTCCTTTTACACTTTTCTCTATTTTCCAAATTTTCCGTGGCAAACATTATTTATTTTATAATCTTTAAAAAGAAAATTTAAAAAGAACAAAGTGAGCAGTAACTTCATTAGAGGCAGAAAGGTAGGACTGACTTTATTTTAGAGATTTGCTTCATTTATGAGGCCAAGTTTGGGAACAGAAGACCTGTTATTCTAACATCTTATGAAACAAGTTCAGGAACAGCAACATCTTTTTTGGAATGAGTAAGAAAGGATATTGATTTTCTTTTAGAGAGAATTGATCCATAGAGTCTATTCTATAAGGATAGGGATAATATTAATAAAACTTTTTCTATCCTATGGCACCTGGTACATGATAGATCCATAGGGGATGAATGAACAAATGAAATGTTGTACTAGTTGTTGTTGTTGTATTTTTTTTAAGATACCGAGGCCGGGGATTGAATTTGGGGTCTTCTAAGCGGGAAGCCGGTGCTCAACCACTGAGCCGCATTGGCACCACTGAGTTGGTTTTTTCATTTGTTTGCTTGTTGTTTGTCTTTGTTTTTAGGAGGTACTGGGAACTGAACCTGGGACCTCCCATGTGGGAAGCAGGCACTCAACTACTTGAGCCATATCTGCTCCCCTGTCATACTAGATTTTGAACACACATTGACAAGATAAAGGTCAGCATAGTTAGCATATATATTCATAGTAAGATAGCATATATATTACAGAATGGAGAAGATCATGAGTTTTGAAGTGGAATAACTCTCTGCTTACTTAGTGCATTTTGTCCTAGGAATGTGTCTTCTAGGCATATGACTGTAAATCTTGAAAAACATATTTCTTTGTTATTTAAGGCAAATATGGAGAAGGTGGGAAAATTAGTTGAAGAGCTAGTTAATTTGGGATATAGGGCCTGGCGTTGGAGAGTAGGGTCCTGGACCTGGGAAGGGAACCCTAGACTATAGACTGCTCAGGGAAGCATATTCTTCCCCACTGAAGATCAGAATTAACTGGGAATTCTGTGTTAACTTGCTGTATAATATTGGAACAATTTGAACAAATATTGAATATTTGAATAATACATATATTACTCTTAAAATTTTGGGCCCTTTTTGGGAGCCCGTATTTTTATTTTATTAGTTTATTTTGCCCTAGATGACCCAAAAGTTAAGCTTATAGGCTTATACCAAGTGATGGAAACATTAAAGATAGTTTGGTAGACAGTATTTGTTGAGTAAAACATTGTTGTAACCATATAACCAGCAATGTGATTTAACCATTATTTTGTGGAAAGTTGGTCCTGGTAATAAATTTAGTATCATGGACAATGGTTTTTTTCCCTCTATATTGAGCAGTTAGCAAAGAACTTCAGTGTATTAAATAAGCATTTTAAAATTTTTGTTAATTTTTCAGATTATGCTATATCACCCCAACATCAGTAAAAACGTTTTAGAAGTTTGCTACATTTATTTTTCTTCTATCCCCCCACATTATTTTTCTTTTCACTGAGAAAATTACTTATGTTTTGTCTTACATTAATGGGTTTTCTTAATGTTCCTATATTCATTGTGCAAATTGTAATTTATATTTGTAACCGCCTCTAATCTATTAGTCATTCATATATAGTCTCTTCTGTTTTTAAAACATTGCAAAACTGACTTAAAGAAGCTTTTCTACTTAATATCACCTGTCCACCAACTAGCCTGCAGAACCATGTTTAGCCAACCATTATACTTAAAAATATTTTTCTACATTTTCAGTTCACTTCTTTTTTGTTTTATTTATTTATTTATTTATTTATTTTT
>PVKH010039137.1:0-11217 GCA_004027955.1 Chaetophractus vellerosus | reverse complement strand
CCCCCCCCCATTATAGTGTATGAGGAACTAATGTCGAGAGAAGTTAAGTAATTTGCCCAAAGTGACCAGCTAATTAATATCAGGAGTTGGAACTACAATCTAGGCATTCTGACTCCTAGTTTTCCTAGTTTACCATTTTAGAGTAGCATAGACTTAATTTTCTCCGATTATATGATTGGAGTTGTCATGCTAACTGGAGTTCCAGATCATCTGTAATTTATCCATACTTAATAGCTTTCCATATATTAAAGTGATTTATTATGTTTTTTTTCTTCTCTTTCAGGTTCATTGTCAGATCCTACAAATATTGCTGGCTTAAGTCATTTTTGTGAACATATGCTATTTTTGGGAACAAAGAAATACCCTAAAGAAAATGAATATAGCCAGTTTCTCAGTGAGCATGCAGGAAGTTCAAATGCCTTTACTAGTGGAGAGCATACCAATTACTATTTCGATGTTTCCCATGAACACCTAGAAGGTGCCCTAGACAGGTAAAGTCCAATATACTATGAATTATCCAACTTTGCGCGCTTACCACATTAATCATCATCATCATCATCATCATCGTTATTTATTTATTTATTTATTTTTATTTTAGAAGGAACTGGGGATTGAACCTGGGACCTCATATGTGGGAAGCAGGTGCTCAAACCACTGAGCTATACCTGCTCCCCTATTATTATTTTTACAAAGGTATTTTCATAGCTTTATAGTTTAGCAATAGGTATTTCAAGCAGGGTTATTTTCCTCCTGTGTATTTTATTTAAAAAAGAGAAAAAAATGGGTGATATTTATTTATTTTTGGTAAAATAACAGCATGACTTTAAACCAGCTTTTAGGCCTACAAAATATTTTATTGACTTATAAAATGCTCATCAGCTCTTCTCATTATAGCCTGTATTACATACAAAGTACATGATGCAGAATATACTGAGTGCCATGGATCTCTTTTTCAGACATACTTCCTATTCTAGAATGCTAGACCTTAAATATTCTCTTCTCCTTCAGTTCCTTGCTTTTCAAGGATACTTAGTGGATTCAGAATGTTTTGACCTGCAGTTTCCACCCAGGGGACATTTTAAAAGTATTTTCTGGAGCAAGCCCAATTAAGCCAATTTAATTTCTTTGTCAACTTTCTATACAGTTAACCATTTCTAATTTTAAAATATAAATATGTGAGTTATTCAATTCATTATTCAAAGTATAATTTTTCCTTGGTTAATTTTTATATTTTTCTGTGTTACCAAGTACATGTTATTCTGCAGCTTTTTGATGGGTCTGAATTAAAGTTTAATTTTGCACTTTTAATGATTGTCAGCTTTACTTGCTTATTTATGTTAATCATCATCATTATATATATATATATATATATATTTAAAAAACTAATAGTTTGAATAACTTAGATCAGCCAACATTAACAGGGCAAATGCATGAGTTCTGCATACATAGCTGGGTCAAAGTAGTCTGTTTCTTACTTGTTCTACCATATGTTTCAATCTTGAGGCAATATTGTTGCGGTGTAATCATCTTTCATATTTATTCCCAGAAGACTTCCATTAATGAGTTCCCTGGGATCATACACTAAATTTAATTTCCTGCTTTACAAATGCTACAGCAGATGTTCACCTGATAGATCTCTGTTACTTGGTTCAGAGTAAAAAGCCACTTGTATAAGAGCATCCTTTTAAAAGATTGATTATACTGTGCCATGAGCATGACCCTTTATCTTTGCCTATCCAGCTATGGTATGTAACTTTTAGGCACTTTCCCAGCCCGAATGTATTGAGGTAGGTATAAGAGGTTACATGTCCAGAAATATCTTTGTTTCTATACACCTTTGATTATAGACTCTAGATAGATGGAATTTCTTTTTGGATTGGTATGTGTAAAATACTTAAAACAGTATCATATTCACTTATGAATCATCTTTATACTTAAAATAAATACCAAGAAATAATAGTGGCCTCCTTGACAGCTGGAGTGTGAGGTGTATTAGCTGAGATGTTTATAAACCCAAGAGTTCTTAAGACTCATATTGAATAATAGTCCCATTCAGAGTCTCTGCTTTTGGCTTCATCTGAATTTTGAATCTTGTTTTTGTAAGGTGGTATCTAAGGATTCTTGGGAAGAATTACTACATGAAATCATGACTTTAAATTGCAGCCTGACAAAGGAGAGTTAAGTTTTTAATTAAAGGTATCTTAGTTAAACTTTGGTACTAATATTAAATAAAAGCTTCAAGAAAAGCATGTTGGTTACTTAAGTTAAAGTTACCTACCATGTTCTTTATGGTTTCACTGCTTATTAAAAATTTATAGGCTGTTTCTCTTACTATTTCATAAAATAACATAATATGGCTTAGTTAAGCTATGATGTTGTACCTCAAAATTTTTAGTCCATCATATTATTCCACTAAGCAGATTGTTTTTCTCAAATAGAACCTTTTAAAATGAGTTCATTTAATTTGTTTGACCAAAGGTGCTTCATTCTTAATGAAGTTGCACTTGAAACTATAAATTTAAGATTTATGTGTCTAAGAATTATCACCTGCCTTTTTCTTTTTCTGAAGAATTAGCCAGATATAGTAAGGTTTTTCGTGGACATGCCAAATTGCAAATCTTAAATAGCCTGCTGCTGTCTCTGTAAGTTGGCTTCACATTTTCGTATTGATCTTATAATATTTTCACTAATTATTTAGCATCTCTCGGGTAGACAGACTTCTTTGAATTTACATATGTTCAATATTATATTTTTCTTCTGTTACTTAAAACTTATTTTTTTATTCCTTTTCTTTTAGTAGCAATGGTGGTTTTTTCTAATACTATAGAATTCATATTTTCTAAGTTTCAAAAAAAAACATAAAAGGGTACTCCTTTAAAATAACAGCTTTCAATTTGATTATGTTTCACATCTTTAGGTTTGCACAATTTTTCTTGTGCCCCTTGTTTGATGAGAGTTGCAAAGACAGAGAGGTGAATGCAGTTGATTCAGAGCATGAGAAGAATGTGATGAACGATGCCTGGAGACTTTTTCAGTTGGAAAAAGCTACAGGAAATCCCAAACACCCCTTCAGCAAATTTGGGACAGGTTTGTGAACAGCAGCTTTCATGCATTAGTTCTGCTTATTTAAACCCTTGGCCTCTTTGCACAGTACTGTATTTTATAATTCAGGATAGAGGATTTTAGGACTCTGCATTCCTAACTATCCTGTTCTTTTTTAACTCACAGTCTGGAGCTGATACGTGGTTGTTACATCAGTGTTGCTCTTAAACCATGTTATTCTTAAACCATGTCCCCACACCATATTACATTATCTGCCTGGTCCCTGTGTAGGCACCTGTATTTGTGACTCCTGACCTAAGATGAAGCTGAAGGTTTGGTATGTGAACTCCATGGAGAAAGTAATAGATTATTAAAAAGAGAGGTGACCAAACATAAAGCAAATTTGTTAGATAACAAGATATAGAATTGAATTCAGAATTTAGGAACAATAAGAAGGAAGTAGTTATAATGCTAGATGGTTAGGATTTTGGCTAATAGCTTAAAAAGAAGGATATCAAACAGAAGTAGGGTGCCCGGCATTGGATAAATTGTAGTAACAATGCCCTAAGCCATTATTTAGCCCTCTAGAGAGTTACTCTGGCCATCTCATTCAAATAGGGGTCTAAATGTTTAAGGAGCAGAGCAGTTAGAGTTGTGAATAGACATTAACCAGCATATCAAAGGGAAAGATAATAGGTCTTCTAGTCTGAAGTTTACCTTCCAAACTGAAGTGCTTTTTAAAATGCTCACTCAAGACTTGTTGAATCTTTCTGCCCCTCATTGCCTCTACCTCTACTCATCCAGATGCATAACATCTGCTATGGGGATGGCTCTGTGGGAGATAGAACACTGTAGAAGATATGGTCCCTGCTCTTACATTGATAAGAGGAGAAGATGATAGGGAATAAAACAAAATAAAATACATGTGGCATGCTTGATTTTAGAATTGTACCTGTTTTTCTTATTCACTTTTCATTAAAAACTACATATTTAATCTAAATATCTTAACAGTACAAACATATTTACAGTAAAATTAAATAAAGCAAAAACAAAGTTTCCCTTTTCCCCTTCTACTCACCAGAGATAATCATTCTTAAGATTGTTATGATTTTAAAATACTGCTTTGGAGATTATAAAATGGTATAAAAATAATAATGGATAGTTTAGTGCACTAATAAGTTTGTGCTTAATACATAAGTTAACTGTGGAAACTTTTTTAAGCCAGTAAAGATAGAGCTTTCTTTAAATTTGGACACCATTCTTTTATATCCGTCAGCAGCCAGGGAAATGAGCAAATCTTTACAAAAGTACAAGGAGTTTTTAAAAATTGCAATTAGAAGCAGTGATTGTATTCTTTAGACTTTAAGCACTTTCCACTCAATTTCAGCATCATTGTTAGATGAATACTATGGTCCCTAAAATGTCTAAGTAATGCTGAATTGTTTGAAAAGTGGCTTTCATGGAGAACATGAGCATACATAGTATGTTAGGAAGAGAGTGTGAGTTTTAAAAGCAAATTTCAAAGTCATTACTTCCAAATAATTGTTGTCCTTTAAAGTAGTCCCTTTCTTAGGTTAGATACTTATACCAACAATGCTGCTATTGTGTAGAACGGGGTGGGCCTCCTCTTTGGGAATTGCCTTCTTTGAAATAGCCTCACTGGTGACAAAGTGTAATCAGCATAAACAGGAAGCAGCCACAAATCTTTCATTAATAAATCCAGTGAATACGGTAATACTACTGGTCACAAGCAAGGAATGATCTTAAAATGTCAAAAGGGAAGGTTTTGGTAGTGACAGTCAGAGAGAGACATTAAATGGCCATATATGTATGGGTGGAGTTTAGGGGGCATATTTTATATAACCACTGACAAGGCTAGACAGCTGGTCAACAAAGTATTTGAATATAAATGTTAGATGAGTGAGCCAGACTCGGCAGAAAAGTACAGAAAATAAGATATAATTGTGCAAATTCCAAGTTATTTTCTGGTTTTAGAAATATAAACTAACATTGAATTTTTTGGAGTAGAGGGTCTGTTCATTTTGTTTTTTTAAGATTGCAAAGAAGCCGCATTGTTTTTATTGACAATTCATCTACACACACACACACACACACAGTATTGCACAAATCATAAGTGAATCAACAATTATATTAATGATACAAATTCATGAGCATTTTACAGAAAGCTGCTGTTCTAGGTTTGGTGCATTTTGTGCCAGGTACTTTAATGAATATGACAAACAAAGGAACTTGGAGCTACTTCAATTCATGAGAATTAGCTTTCCAAAAAGAGTGTATTTGCCACCTCACAGAATACTTAATGTGTCAAACCCAGGAAAATCAATAGCTAAATGGCAAAGTGAAGACTTTTAAAGAAAATCTGGTGATAAAATGTTAGGTTTAAAATTTTAGCAATTGGACTTAAGATCCAGAAGGTATAAGCACACTGAGAATTTTAAGAAAAGACCCCCAACTTCTGCTTCACAATTACTACTACATTCTTAAAGAATAATTCTGGGCTGTTATAATGTCTTCCCTGCTAGTGTAAACCATTGTTTCATGGAAGAAACAAGATGGTAATTCACACAAATGGATTTTACTCCCATTCAAAATAAAATAAAAACTTAAATTATCTCTATCAAATCACTAAAAAATTGTATCAAAATGTTGGCCAGACAGAGAAACGAGATCATATAACTTCCCTGGCTGCCAAGAGCGCAGGGAATGTGTCACCTACAATGAAGGGAGGGAGACCTGAGGGCGAGTCCTGGCGCTGCCCTAACTTGCAGTGAGGTTGGACAAGCCTTTAGCTTTCCTGGGGTTCTGCTTCGTCAGCTCTAGAACTGAGGCGGGCATGGGCTAGATGGCTTTTAAGAGACCTTTCAACTAAAAGAAACTAAGTCAGCTGCAGACTCCATTTTGAGCAGATATTTAGGGTGTTAAAAGAAATGGATTACGACCCAGGTGGTGAAGCATTTTCTACCTTTTGTACCATCATTCAATTCTAGGAAATATTGGCCAAAACTTTCATCTGATGTCTAGTACTGTTAAAGGGCAGGCAAATGAGGCATTCAGCAATAACATTTTAAATTAAAATGTAAAAAGGCCATTCTAAATTTGGGTAGAAAATCATTGCTCTACCACATTACTAAAACAGCCAGCATTTCTTGCCTCTAAATCTCAAGAACCATCAGTCTGGTTGGGAAAACGCCAAGGGAGTTGCACAATTCAAGCCACTTGATAGGGATCTACCTGAAATCCTACCACTAAGGCAACTTCATTGAAGCTGGTTCTAAAAGAAAGGATGCAAGAGAGTTAAGTGCAGGGTAGGATTTTTTTTTCTTTACAGAACAGAAAAATGATACAAAGAGAGTAATGGTTTCTCATTTTTCATCCTCTGAAAAGAATATAAATAATCACTTTTTGAATTAACAAACTGGACTCATTTTCAAAATGCATTACTTTATTTCCTTATAAGGCAGCCATATGTTATAAACCTTAAGAATGTGACAGTCACATTATTTCTTTAGTAAGCCCCAAGTCTTTCAGGAGTACTCCTAAAGCCTACAGCTGATGAGTCCTGAGGTGTCAAGTAGTGAAGCTTTCTCCACAGCCACAAGTTCTTTTGACATGTGGGTTATTGAACACAAACTCACTGGATAATTTGTCTTCTACGTAGTCCATTTCTGTTCCTAAAAGTGTTAGCTGTGCTTTCTTTTCGATGAATACTCTGATTCCATCTTGAACAACTTCTTCATCAGAATCTCCTTTTGTCCTCGTGTAACCTAGAGTATAGAATGGCCATTACAAACCCCAGTTCAGACACCAACTTTCACACCTACATGTTCAGACTTATCTTTAAGAAGCTGTTTTATCTTGTTTACTGCTGAAGTTGTTCTGATGTGGTGGGTCATGGGCAGGCTGTCACCAGCCTAAGCCCTTCTCTCCAGCAGACCACCAGACTTGTCCTGAATTAATATCCTTTAATGCAGATAATTTGATGTTGATATCAAATCATTCTTCCTTTCATCCATTACTTTTCATTTTGCTGACACTGGGAAAAGTACACAGGTCCAGCACTTTTCAAATGTTGCAACATGTCAAATTCCAGGGTGGGCTGCAGCTTCCTCTTCCAAACAGCCTGAATAGTGGTCCGGACTAGCAAAGCCAACATCTTGACAATCCCAGCACCCTGGTGCCTAAAGCTGGAGGTTGGTCACCACAATCTCCGTGGACACAGTGGGCGCATTCGAGTTGTTTATTTTTAAGATCAGATATTTTTGGAGATATGTTGAAAACTGTATACTCTTGTACCCCAAATTACATATATATAAAATTTTGCTAAAGTGGTCCTTGAAGGAAGGATATTTACTAAAAGTCATGCTTAATTTATTTTCTACTTTTGATGGGCGTCATATTTCTGTGAATGTGGGCCATTTTGCTCATCAAGAGTGATGGTTTTAAATAAAATCAGGAAAACCTGGAACTTGTAAATGAACAAAAAACAAATATTGTGTTGTTTTTAAGAAAACCTTACAATAAGGTGTTTACCTTGTACAGTGTTTTTTTCGTGCTTCAGAAAAGTATAGGTCAATGGCTTTCAAACTTTTTTGTATATAATTCATAGTAAGAAGTACTCAACTCAGAGTAAGAAGTACATTTGACTTAGCAATCACAGCACACATATGTGTGTTTGTGTAAGTAGCTGAAACAAAAGTTTCACCAAACAATATCTGTCTTACATCATGGAATGCAGTCTGTTATATTCTTTTACTTTCAAAAAAACAAAAATTCTGGTCTGTCAGCACAGTAAATTTATTTAATTGCGGTTGAATGGGTCCCAACCCACATTTTAAGTAATCCAAAGTGATAGGTATTGATTTCAGTAGACTCAGAAAAAAACATTAGATAAAACTCAGCACTCATTCAAGATTTAAAAAAAGAAAGGAAACAAACAAAAACCAAGCAGCCACACCAAAAAAAAACTCTTAAGCTGATAAAAACATCATGTTATATCAAACATCATGATTAATGGTGAGATTTCAAAAGAATTTCCATTGAAAGTCAAAAACAAAAATGAGGATAACCTCTGCCACTTTTTCAAAGAAAAAAATGTGGTAAGAGTTGAAAAGGAAGTGAAAAACGGTGTCCTTAATTCCATTAGATACAATTGTCTGCTCTAATATATTAGGTTGGTGCAAAAGGAATTGCTGTTTCGGACCATGAGTTTCAAATCATTATAACTAGCCTCAAACACATCTTTATTTATTTTTATTATTATTATATATCCCCCCCACTTTCTGCTTGTTCTTGCTGTGTTCATTTTTGCATTCTTCTGTGTCTGCTTGTCTCCCCCCCGTTGCGGTGAGCTGCTGAGTCAGCTCACCGTGCGGGGGCTTGCCCTGCCTGTGGCAGCTTTGCCCTCCCCATGGTGGCTTGCCTTCTCAAGGAGGTCTGCCCGCTCAAGGAGGCCCCGGGAACCGAACCCGGGGCCTCCCATGTGGTAAACCGGCGCCCTACTAATTGAGCTACAGCCGGCCCCCCAAACACATCTTTATTAATCAGAATAGGAACCATTACAATCAACACATTTTTGCCAATGAGAAATAAGTTTGTTTATTCCTGTAGTGTAAAAATCTGTGCTTTGGGATTCAGCGAACTCTTGGAAAGCATTTTCTGCATCCTGCTGGTTGTGGAAGCGTTTTCCCTGAAAAAAATTGTTGAGATGCTTGAAGAAGTGGTAGTCAGTTGGCGAGAGGTCAGGTGAATATGGTAGATAAGGCAAAACTTCGTAGCCCAACTCGTTCATCATTTGAAGCATTGGTTGTGAGATGTGCGGTCAGGTGTTGTTGTGGAGAAGAATTGGGCCCTTTCTGTTGACCAATGCTGGCTGCAGGCATTGCAATTTTCGGTGCATCTCATCTATTTGCTGAGCATACTTCTCAGATGTAATGGTTTTGCCGGGATTCAGTAAGCAGTAGTGGATCAGACCGGCAGCAGACCACGAAACAATAACCATCACCTTTTTTTGGTGCATTATGGTTTCGTTGAGATTCAGTAAGCAGTAGTGGATCAGACCACCAAACAGTGACCATCACCTTTTTTTTGGTGCAAGTTTGGCTTTGGGAAGTGCTTTGGAGCTTCATCTTGGTCCAGCCACTGAGCTGGTCATCACCGGTTGTTGTATAAAATCCTCTTTTCATCACATGTCACAATCGGATTGAGAAATGGTTCGTTGTGTAGAATAAGAGAAGATGACACCTCAAAACGATTTTTTTCATGGTCAGCTCATGAGGCACCCGCTTATTGAGCTTTTTCACCTTTGCAATTTGCTTCAAATGCCGAACGACCATACAATGGTCAACATTGAGGTCTTCAGCAACTCCTTGTGTAGTTGTAAGAGGATCAGCTTCGATGATTGCTTTCAGCTGGTCGTTGTCAATTTCCGATGGCCGGCCACTACGCTCCTCATCTTCAAGTCTCTTGTCTCCTTTGCAAAACTTCTTGAACCATCACTGCACTGTACATTCATTAGCAGTTTCTGGTCCAAGTGTGTTGTTGATGTTGTGAGTTGTCTCTGCTGCTTTACGACCCATTTTGAACACAAATAAGAAAATCGCTCAGATTTGCTTTTTGTCTAATATCATTTCCATAGTCCAAAATAAATATACGATAAACAGCAAGTAATAAATCATTAGCAAAAAAAATGGCGAGAAATGCACATTAAAATGATGTATAACATAACCACATTTATTTAAGAATGTATTCCAATATCAAACGGGAAATTTCAAATAGGAAATAACTTAAATGTCCATCAGCATTGAATAAATTAATACATGTTGATCTAGTCATACAGTAGAATATTTTATAGCAGTTAAAATGAGTGACCTAGAAATCATGCATCAAACTAGGTAAAGACAAAAACATTTTGAGCAAAATGCAAGTTGCAGAATGTTTAGTATGATAGCTTTTTATAAAATTAGGCCAAACAGTACTGTTGTTCAAGTATAAGAAATACACAGGAAATGTATGTGATTCTGGTAAATTGTTGGGTTTTGATTTTTTTTACTTTTACTGCTATTTGGAGAATCCATTGAATGTATGTACCACTATTATTTATGTGAAATTCAGTGAATTTTTAAAAACTGGGCACAACTGTGGAACCAGCACCCAGTCAAAAACCAGAACATTAGCCCCCTTTGTGCTTCTTTGTAGTCACTATCCACCCACCCAAGTGTAATCTCTATTCTGACTTCTAAAAACCCAAAAGACCTAAAAATAAAGGGGTAGGAGTTAAAAAGGTAAGATACTCAAGGACATAAAAATCAAGGAAGATTGGGGAGTAGATGCAGCTCAAGCGGTTGAGCACCTGCTTCCCATGACGCGGTCCCAGGTTTGATCCCTGGTACCTCTAAAAACAAAACAAAAACACAAAACGAAGAAACCACCTCTCATTGGGGAGTAGATGTGGCTCAGTAGTTGAGTGCCTCCTTCCTATATGAGGACCTAGGTTCAACGCCCAGGACCTCCTTAAAAAAATATATGTATATATGTATATATTAAGGCAGATTGAGCTATAGCTGGTCAGCCTGAAAGAATTTTAAGTTCTAGATAGAGGCCATGGTCTTGAAAAGCTTTGAATTGAGTTTTTGTTGTTGTTGTTTTTAAAACCCAGGTTATTGACCAGATTACTAGGCAAATCAGATTTTATTTAGACTGAAAATCTGATCAGTCTTTAACATTATTACATTTATAATCTGTTGAAATAAAATTTAGTTTCTCCAAACTTGGGTGTCCCAATGTGCTGATCTTAGTTCCCATACTGTAAGGAAGCTCTAGGGACAAGGCCTTCTGGAACTGAGGCTTTTATATAATCTTCATTTAGGAGAAATGGGAGGCACCATCAATACTCAAATTTCTCTTTGATATGAGAGAACTTCAAATCATTCCCTGGCAAATAGCTTTTATTTTTTTTCCTCTGAGTAATTGGGACTCTGAATACTTTTAAGAGTAC
Source organism: Chaetophractus vellerosus (assembly GCA_004027955.1). NCBI lineage: Eukaryota > Metazoa > Chordata > Mammalia > Cingulata > Chlamyphoridae > Chaetophractus > Chaetophractus vellerosus. The sequence continues at coordinate 161 of PVKH010039137.1, read as the reverse complement.
ATGGGGGGCCCGGCTAGATAGCTCAGTGGATAAAGAGCTCGCCGGTGTACCACATGGGAGGCCCCGGGTTCGGTTCCCGGGGACCTCTCCGAGCGGGCAGACGGCCTTGAGAAAGGCAAGCCACTGTGGGCGGGGCAGAGCCGCCGTGGGCAAGGCAAAAA
>PVKH010039136.1:0-11043 GCA_004027955.1 Chaetophractus vellerosus | reverse complement strand
CTCCACGAACCCATCCTAGCCAAACCTTCACCTTCAATAACTCGGTTATGAGGTGAACTGAGATTTAAATCAAGAAAACATTTTATTCCGGTTATGAGCTTGTATCTTCTCATCTGTTAAAATATTCAGAAATCCATTTAAAAATACTTCACATATATCAAAATAAGGTTGCTAAAGCTGGATGAGCATGACTAGGAACTTTCTATGTAATTAAAATCAAGCCCAAAGTCAAGTACAGTAAAACCAGTTATCAGGAAGCAGATTAGTCCAACGTTTGGCTGTGCAAATTTGTGCAAGTAACTTCTCTTCTCTGTGTTACAGTATTTTTCAACTTTGAAATGAGAGTGTATTTAATCTGCTATCTACCACTCTTTTCAGATACCACATTTTAAGATTTTAAGTTGCCTGGATTGTTTTCATACCTCATTTTCATGTCATTACTAATAAACTTCTAAAGTTTTTCTACTTCCCTCCTCTATACTTTTGATCTGAAGACACAGAAAGAATGCAATCAGCATTTATTAAGCCAGAAAGAAGATCAAGAGGCAACTGTAATATTAACATTATCACCTCTAATTACTATAGCACATAATGTTGATTTCCCTCCTATCTTTCTGGACTACTTCTAGTTTTTTATATTTCTAATACAAGTTGATTTTCAAGCACTTGTCATTTTAGAAAATCTTTGAAGATTATGTCTTCTATTTCTTGTGTATTTTGAAGAATTATTTTCTTTTTCCTTCAGTGTTTATGCTCCTTAAAGACAATAGCAACTACTTTAACTTTTAGGTTCATGAAACTTCTTTCAAAGAGTCTTGACCCTGTTCAGTAGACTGATAGATGTAGTTCCTAAATTGCTGAAATTAAAAAAATACGTCATAGTAAGATCAACAATACAATTATAACCCAAAAGCAAGAGTTCCAATGGTTTCCACTGCAGAGGTATCCTTACCCCAGTTATGTGACCTAAGCCAGCAGGGAATGGCCCCAATAGCCCAGACCAGAAGAATCACCCAGTTGAGCTCAGCCTACTTTGTGGTCCACAGAAATATGAGCTAAATTAATGGTTGTTTTACTTCTTCTCTCTAAGCTTTGTGATTTACTAACCAGCAAATGATAACTAACATACTGCACAAAGTTCCCCAAAGTTTTTCCATGGTTAATTTCACTTAAATCTTCCCATTTTCAAACCTATATCTCATACTCATTGACCATCATACTTTCTGAATGATTTGGTTAAAGCAAGCTGGGCAAGTAAAGTAAATTCATACAAGAGGTGAACGACTCTCCCAGAGACAAGTTGCACTTAAAAGTAGAACTCATCAAATCGATTGGTTGCTAGAATTTGGGGATGATACTTAGATTGTTGCTCACTTCCCCCAAAACCCTTCCAAAGCAGACAGGAACAAGTGAAGAATGGGAAAATTTGGTCTTTCTGCCATCTTGGTTTTCACTCCCACTTATGTATGGCCTCTAGTAGTAAAAGTAGAAAATGTTTATCATTATCATCCTATTACCTCTTTCAAACTTTTTGAATCTGAAGTATCTTCTCTAATTAGTGAATAACTTTTTTAATGAAATAAGTTCTATTATTTTTGTTGAAGAGTAATGCACACTCATGTAAGAAAACTAATATTTATTCATTTTGCATATCTTCATTAAGCATTTAATTTTGGATAGGTGTTGTTCTATACTCGTATATACATTGATTCATTTCATTCATACAGCCATATCAGGAGGTAGGTAATATTATTTCCATGTTTTACACATTAATGGAAGCACAGAGAAGTTAGGTGACTTTCCTAATGTGACATAAACACCAGGGTCCAAGACTCCATCTCAGTACTCTGTGTAATCTAAGGATATTCCTAGTAGCCTACCAAATACCACAGCGATTAACAGCATACATTTTATTCACCTTTTTTATGCACTGGATTTTTTATATGGTAAACATGGTTTTAGACAAGGATAATAATTATATTGGAGTATTTGGTATATAACCCTATTTTATAAAACAAGGACATTTATAAAATCTTGATCCCAAGAAACTGTTCCCTAATTTATATACATCCTTTGATGTTTTGTGTGACTTAGATTGTTGATGAAGCCATTCTCTATCTAACATACAGCTTGATCATAACTTTGATTGAGAATAGAATAATAGCTCTTTGCTGTGTAAATCTTGGAGGACTGATGGGAAGATTTTGTACAGAGTACTTTTCAAGAGCAGAGAATTTTGTTGTTTTATTTCAACACATCCTATTTTTTGTACTATTTTTAACACTAGATTGAGCAGCAGGCAGATAATGAACTTGCCCTGAAAATGATAAAGCTCAAGCATATGTTTTAGACAATGAATCAGTCATTCTGTAATGTTCGATGGATAATTTAAATGCAGTTTGTTGTAGGAAGAACCCTCTGCCTTTATGAAAGTAAAGTCATTTACCAGTAAATGGATCTTTTATCCAGGAGCTGTAAAGCAGATTCACCACTATTGTAGCATCATAACACTCCTCATGAGAAAAATTAAATTCAGCTAATTGATCACATTTTACAGCCAATGTAACATCTGCACTTAAATTATTAAACATCACTAATGTTCTAGAATCTATCCCAGAAAGCCAGGAACCAGGCTGCTTTGCAGGCTCTCATTGATGACTCATCTCAGACCTAATAAAAGACACAGAAAGCAAAAATCTGGTCTCATTATTACTGCTCCCAGTCCTGCTTCTGGAGTTTAGCAGATTTGTCTATTAGCAATATCTCTGTTAAAAGCTATACCAATCCAAAGATTCACAGAAATTTGGCAAATGTCATTCATGTATCCTGGTCAGCAAGAGTTGGTGGGAGACTGGAACATGTTCTAAGATTAGAACAAGGCTCTATACAACACAAATATTTAGAGCTGGCTTCATTATATAGTTGTGAAAATACCTTCCAAAGTTTTAGGCCACCATACCAGCCCCCAACTCACAGGACTTAACTGCTTTAGTTCTGCTTTGAGATATTTAAATTCATTTCACTGATCCCTTGTTGAGGACAGACCGATACCCTAAGGCCATGGGTTCGAGTCCTTAGGTCTTGAATATTTCTCTTGACCTTGACATGCCTATAGTACCTTAGTGTCCAGTAGTGGTTAAGAGTGAGGGTCCCAGAGCCAGATTTTCCCAATTGAATTCCCGACTCTGCCTCTTACTACATGTATAGACTTGGGGAAGAAAGTAAGCTCAGTGTTTCGGTTTCTTCGTCTGTAAGACAAGGATAATATTAGTATATAATTCATAGGGTTATTTTTAAGCTTAATACATGTAAAATGCTTAGAAGAGTACTCAGTATGTAGAAAGTGCCCAATCTTTTTTTAAAAACTTATTATAGTTATTATTATGGACAAAGTGGGAGTGATAATGCCTGCAATGCAAGGTTGTTGTTTTGAGGATTAAATGAGAAGTATGTCAAATGTCTAACACAATACCTAACATAAACGAGGCATCCAACAAGAGTGGTTAATAATAGCTATCATTTATTGTGAGCTTACCACATTCCAGGCACTGTGAAAAAGTACTTAAAATGCATCCTTGCAATTACCCTTTCAGGTAAGTAATAGCAATATCCCTATTTTACCAAGGAAATAATTGAGGCATAGAGAAGTTAAGTAATTTGACCAAGGTCAGATAAAAACTGACCGCAGTGGGTAGATAATGAAAGCTACTATAAAGAATAAACCCACAGATCTTAGTGGCTTAACACAATAGAAAGTTATTTCTTATGTAAAAGTCAAAATGGGTGACCCTGATTGATGGGAAGCCTCCTCTTTGCAGTGATTCCAAGATCCAGTCCTTTCTATCATGTGATTCCACAGCTCCCATGTGTGGCCTCCAAGTTCACCATGCTTGTCTGCCTCAGGAAGAAGAAAAGAAAGGAATATGTGTCAGGGAAGCACAGGGTTTTGTGATAAACCTGCAGTCTCTGCCATGGTGACAGATACGGGACTCAAACCTAGAGATGTCTGACCTCAAAAAATTGACCAATATTCTGTCTTTCTGACTTTCTTTCCTTTCTTTTTCCAAAAAAGCAGTTTGAAAGCTATACAACATAAAAAACGAAAGTTGTTAATCCCTATCCTTCACTCAGGCTCTGTAGATATGAAAACTCTGAACCCAGCATAATATAATTTGACTTAAAAATATTTTTGCTAAAACTGGTGTCTTAAAACATTTTTAATGATCTTATTCATGAATAGTCCTCTATTTATTTGACTGTTTACACTCCATAGCATTAGATCATCATGGGCCCTTCCCCAAAATTCACTATTTGGATGTGCCTTCTAATGGAAGTTTCCATATTTTTTAGCTTATGTGCTTTGAACACTAAGTTAATTAAGTCTACCTTGTGGAAAATTCCACTTTTAAATGTTTTTAACTGGAAAATAGAAAATAACCAGTTGCATTTTTCATTATGGGTTTTAGAGTTTTGTAATTCAAGCCTATAATATTTAGGTTTGCCTGGAATTAGGTTGTCTTTCCACTGAAATTGCTTCTTGGAAATTGTTTTGGCCCAGGCTGCATTAGCTTGTATGACCATACAAAAATGTTTAAAATATCATGGGCAAACTATGGCAGAAATCAAATAAGAACAGAGTACCCAGCTGCATCTAGTGCCAAATTTCCCTGGACATGTTATACTTGAGAAGACTCTGCAAGATTATTTGGGGGCTTGTGGGAGAATTTTAAGGCTGATTCCTCTGGCTCCATATCATCTTATACTGAGAAACAGGTCTATCAGGTTGATATTTTGTTCTTGGTTGAAGGTCCCTTGGTTAATATTTAACAGTAAAGGAGAACTTGAGAGTATTGGAATTTTCTCCCCTTCTAGTATGTGGCATTTTGGAAAAGGTTACTCTATATGTCACAATGCAGCATAGCATTCTTCTAAGGAATAACATGCTTGAAGTTCCATCTAAATGAGGAATGAGAGTGAAAACAAATAGGGGTGTTTCTTCAAGGTTAACCCTCATTACTGGGGCTGGTAGAGTTTTAGAGAAAAAAAACACAGCCCTGGAAGCATCCAGTCTCATTAAGATAAGAAATGTACTCCCATGAGGTCAGGGAGACTGTCTCCTGATAAAGCCTCTACCAGTTCTTCCCCATCTTTATTTGGTCCCTGCTGCTACAAGATGTTCACTCCCCTCTAGAATGGGAGCCACCCCATGGCTAGGGGCTTCCTCCCCTTAGCAGAAGGTGAGACCAACAGAAACCAGCCCATACATAGAACATTTGTACCTAGGAATGTTGAGAAAAAAGTCAATGTGAGAAAGGCTCTGTGGTGGATTGCATGTGTTACCCAGTTTGGACATGTTCTTGGTCTTGGCCCACATTCTGGTAGGTGTGGACCCATTGTAAATAAGAACTCTTCAAGATGTTACTTCAATAAAGTGTGGCCAACTAAATCAGGCTGGATTGTAGGAGTCCTTCATAAGAAGAGTGAAAGTCAGACAGAGAGAGAAGACATGGGAGCAACCAAAAGCTGGAAATCAATAGAACCCAGAAGAGAGAGGATAATGCTGCCATGTTCATTGCCATTTGACGGAAAATCCAAGGTTCAAGTATTGTCAGCAGCCAGCCCCAGAATGCCACAGTCATTGAGGGAGAATGCATTCCTTCGTTGTTCTCAAGTTTGGAGTTCTCCTAGCCTCAAAACCAGGAGCCAATTAAGTTCCTGTTGATTAAGTCAACTCACTGAATAGTATTTATTTTAGTAGCTGAGAAATGCAAATAGTTTTTGGTACTAGAAAATGGTGTTACAAATACCTAAATGTGGAAATGGCTTTGGAATTGGATAATGGATAGAGGCTAAAAATTGTGAGGTGCTTCATAGAAAAAGCCTAGATTACTTTGTAAAGACCATTGGTAGAAGTATAGATGTCAAAGGAAGCAATGAGGACTTAGAAGAAAATAATGAATCTGTTATTGAAAATTGGAAGAAAGCCAATCCTTGTTATAGCATGGCAGAGAACTTGGCTAAATTGTGTTCTGATTTTGGCTTGAAAATGGAACTTGTAAGCAATGAACTTGCAATCATGTGTGTGGGAAGGGGGCATCGGCACCTATGCTTGGAAGGGGCAGGCTGTTTGGTCCCGTGCTTGGAGGGGATGGACCTTCAGCCCTGTGGTTCAGAGAAAGTCCTGACCCTCCAAGCTCAGAGATGGTGGAGACTGTGCCCAAGCATTTGTTGAGAACCTGGCCACTATTCTGGGGCTTCTATCCTTTTGTTTGGGCCAAGCATGGCTTTTGTGCAAGTGCTTGGAAGGTTTGAGGCTGCCACTCCAACAGGTATGTAGTACAAAATATTGATTCATAGATGACTCAGAGACCTTGAAATCTAATGGAGTTTGCTCTTCTGTGTTTTGGACTTTTTTGGGATCCCTGTTTGTCCTCCAATATCTCCCTTTGGAATGGTTATGCTTACCTTATGTCTATCCCTTCATTGTCTGTTGGAGGCAGATAACTTGTTTTGTATATTTTACATGTTCACCATAGAAATTTTGCCCTGTGATGGACCACATCGCTAACTGATTTTCATGAGGTGTTGTACTTAGCAAAACTACTGAAATGACTTAAGGCTTTTGGGATGTGGTGATAGAAAAAATGTATTTTGCATGTGGGAAGATCATGTCTTTTTGGGGTCCAGAGGGTGGACTGTGGTGTATTCTATTGTGTACCTAATTTTGGACATGTTCTTGGCTTTTGTCCACATACCGATGAGTGTGGATCCATTGCAAATAAGATCTCTTCAAGATGTTACTTCATCTAGGACATGGTTCAACTGAGTCAGGTTGGGCTTTTTTTATTAGAGAAGTTGTGGGTTAACAGAACAATCATGCATAAAATACAGGATACTTATAAACTACCCTATTATTAACACCTTGCTTTGATGTGGTACATTTATTACAATTGATAAAAGCACATTTTTATGATTGTACTATTAACTATAATCCATGGTTTAACTTAGGATTCACTGTTTGAATAGTGCAGTTTCATGGATTTAAAAAAATATTATTCTTTTACCATGTATACAACTTAACATTTCCCCTTTTAACCACATTCAGATATGTATTTCACTGCTGTTAATTACAATCACAGTGTTGTGCTGCCATCACCACCATCCATTACCAAAACATTTTTTATCCTTCCAAATAGGAGTTCTGTACATTTTAAGCCTTAACTCCCTATTCTCTATCCCTATCCTGTCACTTGTTAACCTAAACTCTAGATTCTGAATCTATGAGTTTCCTTGTTCTAATTATTTAATATCTGAGAGATTATACAATACTTATATTTTGTATCTGGCTTATTTCACTCAACATGATGTCAAGGTTCATTCATGTTGTCACACATATCAGAACTTCATTCCTTTTTACAGCTGAATAATATTCCATTGTGTATTGTTTTAGTTTGCTAAAAAGATTCTGGGAGCAATATACCAGAAATGGGTTGGATTTTATAATGGGAAGTTATTAGGTTAAAAGCTTACAGTTCTGAGGCTCTGAAAATGTTCAAATCAAGGCATCATTAGGAGACCAGCCACTGGTAATCCTGGTGTCCTCTCTTACATGGCAAGGCACATGGAGGCATTTGCCTCTCTTTGGGATCTTTTTTGCTTCAACTTCTGGCTGCTCCATCTGTGGCTTTCTCTCTCCTGGGCTCCTCTTTGAGCTCCTGGGTTCCTTTTCTCCATTTCTACAGTTTTTTCTTCTGTGTGTCTCGCATGTTTCTACTCTTTATAAAGGACCCCAGTGAAAGGATTAAGACCCACCCTGTGCCATGCCCTACTGAAGTTATCTAATCAAAAGATAGGTCAGTTAATTGAATCTAATAAAAAAAAAAGTCCCATCTACAATAGGTTTATAGACTGCCATATATATATATATGCACCATATTTTATTTTTCATTCATTTGTTGACGGACATTTGGGTCTTCAACCTTTTGGAAATTTTGAATAATCTTATGAACATCGGTGTGCAATTAATCTTTTTGAGTTCCTCCTTTCAATTATGGGTATATACCTATTAGTGAGATCACTGGGTTATATGGTAATTCTATACCTAACTTTCTCAGGAACCATCAAACGCTCTTCACTATACCATTTTACACTGTCATCAGCAATGAATGAGTGGTCCTATTTCTCTGCTTCCTCTCCAGCACTTGTAATGTTCTGTTTTCCAATAGTAGCCATTCTTGTGGCTGTTAAATTGTATCTCATCATAGTTTTGATTTGCATCACATTGGTGGCTAATGATGTTGAGCATCTTTTCACGTGCTTTCTGGCCATTTGTATATCTGTTTTTGGAGCAATGTCTATTCTAGTCATTTCCCCATTTTAAAAATGGGTTGGTTTTTTGTTGTTAAGTTGAAGGATTTCTTTATATAGTCTGGATATATTGGATATATGGCTTTCAAATATTTTCTCCCATTGTGTAGGTTGTCATTTTACTTTCATAATAAAGTCATTTAAGGTTCAAAAACTTTTAATTTTGATGATGTTCCCTTTATCTTCTATTTTGTTGCTTGTTCTTTGGGTATAGTATCTAATAAACCATTGCCTAACACAATGTCCTAAAGATGCTTCCCAGTGATTTCTTCTAGGAGTTTGAGATTCTGTCCCTTATATTTAGGTATCTGATCCATTTTGAGTTGGTTTTTGTGTAAGGTGTGAGGGAGTCTTCCTACTTTCTTTTGCAAATGGTAATCCAATCTTCCCAGCATCACTTGCTGAAGAGTTGTTTTTACCCCCTTGTCAAAAATCAGTTGACTATAAATGTGAGGGTTGATTTCTGAGCTCTCAATTCAATTCCTTTGGTCCATATGTCTGTCTCATGCCAATACCATGATGTTTTGGTTTCTGTGGCTTTGTAATAAGTTTCAAGATAGAAAAGTATGGGCCCTCCACCTGCATTCTTATTTTTCAAGATGGCTTTGGCAATTTGGGGCCCCTTACCCTTCCATATAAATTTGATGGTTGGCTTTTCCATATCTGCAAAGAAGGTTGTTGGAATTTTGATTGGGATGGCTTTGAATCTGTAAATCACTTTGGGTAGAATTGGCATCTTAACAATATTTAGTCTTCTAATCCATGAACATGAAATATCTTTCCATTTATTTATCTTTCCTTCGATTTCATTTAGCAATGTTTTGTATTTTTCTGTGTCTAAGTCCTTTACATCCTTGGTTAAACTTATTCCTGAATATTTGATTCTTTTAGTTGCTATTGTAAATGGAACATTTTCTTCATTTCTTTTTCTGATTGTTCATTGCTTGTGTATAGAAACACTACTGATTTGTTGGTATTGTTTTTGTACCCTGCAACTTTGGTGAATTCACCTATTAACTCTAGGAAATTTGTTATGGATTTTTTTAGGGTTTTCTATATATAGAGTCATGTCATCTGCCAACAGGGAAAGTTTTACTTTTTCTTTTCCAATTTGAATGTCTTTTATTTCTTTTTCTTGTCTAATTGCTCTGGCAAGAACTTCCAGTATAATGTTGAATAACATGGTGACAGTGACATCCTTTTCTTGTTCCTAATCTTAAAGGAAAAACTTTCAGTCTTTCACCATAAAGTAGGACTTTTGCTCTGGGATTCATATATGCCTTTCATCATGTTGAGTAAGTTTCCTTCTATGTGTTTTAATCAAGAAGAGATGCTGGATTTTGTCAAGTGCCTTTTCTGTATGAATTAAGATGATTACATGACTCTTTTCCTTAATTCTGTTAATATAATATATTTCATTAATTGATTTTCTTATGTTGAACCACCCCTGCGTACCAGGGATAAATCCCACTTTATCATGGTATATGATTCTTTTAATGTGCTATTGGATTTGGTTTGCTAGTCTTTTCTTGGATGTTTTTTCATCTATATTCATAAGAGATATTAGGCTGTAATTTTCCTTTCTTGTGTTTTGGGGAGGTGTTTGATTACTGATTCAATCTCTTTACTAGTAATTGGTTTGTTGAGATCTTCTATTTCTTCTTGAGTCAGTGTAGGTAGTTTGTGTATTTCTAAGAATTTGTTTATTTCATCTAGGTAATCTAATATATTGGCATACAGTTGTTCATTGTATCCTTGTACAGTCTTTTTTATTTCAGCAGGGTTGGTGGTAACATATACCTTTTCATTTCTGGTTTTCCTTAATTTAACCCATTTACATTTAAAGTCACTACTGATAATTAATGAATTTCTTCTGCCATTTTGCTATCTAGGCTCTGAAAGTCTTAGAGCTTTTTTGTCCTTCAATTCTTCCATTAATGCCTATTTTGCATTTATTTTATTTATTTATTTATTGTACCATATTGAGTGCCTTCTCATTTCTATTTAGATATATTTTTTATAGATTTTCCTTCTGGTTATGATCAGGCTAAAAATTAATACCTTAAATATATAACACTGATATTTGTTTTTTAAAAATAATTTTTTCTTTATTTTTAAAGGAGTTTTAGATTATATACATGTTACATCAAAAATATATGGGATTCCCAAATATCTTATCTCCTCCTGCTCCCACACTTTTCCCCCATTAACAACATCTTTCATTAGTGTGGAACATTTGTTACAATTGATGAACACATATTGAAGCATTGCCACTAACCATGGTCTATAGCTTACATTATGTTTTACACTTTGCTCTGCACAATTTTATAGGTTTTGACAAAATGTATGATGGCTTACCTTCAAAACACTTCTCCTTCAATGCATTAGAGTTAGAATCATAGTTTTCCTATACATGGTTCTTCTATCCCATTTTTTTGAACCTATACTTATCACTATACCCATTGAATATATGTCCGAGAGACTTAAATCTTCTGGCTGTTCATATGCCGGGTGAGCCCTGACTCTCAGCAGAATTGGAGCCAACACTTACTCTCCAGTTCATCAGTCTCACCCAGGACAACTAACAAAAGGATGATGATGAACGAAGCCCAACCCAAGAGGCAGAGAATATCTTCAACTGCAAGCAAAACAGTTCCATCCATCTGTCCCATGGGA
>PVKH010039135.1:0-11229 GCA_004027955.1 Chaetophractus vellerosus | reverse complement strand
GGGAAGAGGAGATATTTGAGGGGAAGGTAGACTCAGCAGACTCCTGTACAACTCATGGAATGTCCACAGTCAGTTCTCAAGGGTGGTGTTACCCACTGCTCAGAGTCTCCTTGAATCTGCATGACACAGGGACCAGCCCCTACCACCTCTGAGGAGGGAGCCAGAGGTTTTGTCCTGTGGGAGCTGATCCAGAAACCCATTTATAATGGTAGGAGGAAATAGTGAGCAGACAAAAGAGGGCACAGACATTTAAAGCCTAGACTTTGTCAGCATTGGTGAGTGTTACCAGGAGCTCCTGGCTGGCTCACCAAAAATGTTGCCAGTATGGGCTTCCAGATTCTTGGCCATGTAGCAAGAAAGAATTCAAAGGTGCACCACAGATTAAGCAGGCAAGCAGAGAATTTATTATAAAGTGAAAGAAAGCAAAAGTACACACATAAAACAGGGGTGCGGGCATGCTCAAGGGAAAGACATGCACTGGGGCCTTATTAAGGCTGCCCCCCCGCCCCATTCCTCCATGTAAATGAAGACTAGTGAGTTGCAACATTCTCATTGGTTCTGAGTATGCAAAAGAAGGATTGGAAACAACTTTTTCATTGGTGCTGAATTTCTGTTGGCCTGAGTGGGGGGTCAGGGGAGGGGTACAATGGGCTTCTCCTTATCTATTGTCCTCAGGTATTTGGCCTTGGGTGGTTAACTCCTCCTTTGTTGGCAGGACTTTCTGCTGTCAGGTGCAGGCAAAGATGAGTGCCCACAAGCAGGAGTTTTACACAGACTGTTTTGTCCTTATCACCCCAGAGCTTTCCTACAGCACCCTTTTTTTCCCTCAGGAACCTGTTCTAGCCTGCCTCACTAATACCCTCAGAATCCATTCTTACCTCTTTTTAGCAATGTTTTTCGTTAAATTATTTCATCTTCAGTCTTTGCCTGCAGTCTCATTTATACTGTTGTCATTGCCATCCTTACTACAACCACCTGTAATAGTGATTGAATGTCCTAGACACTATATTTAGATATTTTACATTTAATAATATTTTTCACTTAAAGCTTTACAACCATAAAAGCCATGGATGATGTGAAAATGCAGATTGTAAGTTTGTTGGTCTAGGGTGGGACTTAGGTTTCTGCAGTTCTAACAAGCTCATGGATGATGCCTCTACTCTTGATCCAAAGCTAAATTTATTAATGTAATTCAAGAACTTCTGCTAGAATTTCTAGGTACATGCCTAGCCCTATAAAACTGGTTTATTCCCCTTAAGCAACATTCTTATCAGTGAGATAATGGCCATCAAGTGGTATTTACTTGGCTTTGATTGAAGTGGCTGAGGGCCTGATTCAGTGTTTCTGGGAAATGTGACCTTAGAAAAATAACCTAGATGCTGACTCTTGAATTCCATCTCCACCCTTCCCATCATAATTGCTGGAGGCAGTGCTCAGGACTTGTATTTGTAATAAGCTCCCCAGGAGAATCTTACAGTACCAGAAAGCACGGTAATAGTGTAGTAGTAATGATGCAATGGTAACATTGTCAGCACTATTGACATTTTGGACCAGATAATTCTTTGTTGCACGAGGCTGTCCTGTGTGACGTCAAATGTCTCATAGCAGCTTTGCTTCTACTCATTAGAAATATCCCCTGGTTGGGAACCACTGCCCTAAAATTGGAAGATTACTGATTATGCTTTATCTAAAAAAGGAATGACTGAAAAGACATAAATTAGTACAGGATTCAGTCACTTTTAGTTATAAAAATATAACAATAAATGTATATTCATAAAAATATGTTATGCAACTTAAAGCAGATTTAACTTGCTTAATTAAAAGATATCTAAGTAGAGACTAATTATCATCTCTCTAAGTGCAACTTTTTCCAATCACTTCTTAATTAAGTTTTCACTTTGCAATAATTTACCCTTTAATCTGTAATGTCCTTGTTAATATTTATGCCTTTATAAGGCCAGGCAGTTTCTCCTCCTTCTACAAAAGACCAAAACTGTCTGATAGGAGCTATCAAAAAACTTTTGTTTTATCTTCTTAATATTTCTTATGAACATCGAAGTGCTCCTTCTTTCCAATCTCTCATCATAGGTTTTTTCCCATAGGGTTTATTAGTTCCTTGCTTCTAGCAAATATCTCTGCTGAATGGCATGTAACTCCTTTTGCTCCACAAATAAGAGATAAAGATCTAATGCTTGAACATTCTCCGAGTCTGTGTAAAACCCATTACTATTGTATATGTGTGTATGTGTGTGAAGAATTTATTCTAACTATTCTATATTATACACCATTATCACTGCCTCCTTTGAACTCACACTTCATGCTGAAGTTTATTCTTAAGGTAGTCTGTTTCAGGCAATTGTGGTACAATTACAATCTAAAATTAAGTCTGTTCCAGCTATTGCTAACTTCTCAAATCCAGAGGCTTTACTAGAAGAATACTTTAGGACACAGTGTTGTAGTCATTCTTTTAGTTATCCAGAACCCTGCTCATTCACTCTCCTGGCAGTTACATAGCTTTCACTAGGGGAGACGATGTAGCAGAGTCCTACGAGAATATGGTCTTTCGAATGGGACTGACCTGGGTTTAACTCTAATTTTGTCCACTAACTAACCATATGGCACCACTTTGGCAAATAACTTAAATTCTGTAAATCTTAGTTTCCTCAATTGTGAAAGTGTTGCTGGGTTTCTAGGTTCTTGGCTACCTGGCATAAAGGGATTTAAGGACACACCCTAGGGTAGGCAAGCAAGTAAGGAGTTTATTGAGAAACAAGAGTAAGGGAAAATACACACCCGAGACTTGGGTGTGGGCATGCTGAAGGGAGAGGGACGTGCTGGGGCTAGGGGTGGGGCCTTTTTAAGGCTGGCCTTTCCTCCTCCCCCTTCCCCATGTTGAGGAGGGATCTCAGCTATTGGCTGTCCTGATTGGTTACTTTTCTGCGTACTGATTTATACTGTGGACCACGCAGGTTGCACCTGTTAGCTTTCAGGAAACCAACAGGGAGGTCTTCTGTTTGGAGTTATCCAGGGCTTCTTTTGAGCCCAGGAGTTTCAGATGGGATGTTGTGACCAGGTTTTTGGTGGGCTTTTCGGCTGTAATGGTTATGGCTTTGTTCTGACCAGCTGCCTTCCCTCGTTTCCTATCCTAACCTGACTCAGAAGGGGATAAAACAACCTCATAGATTTTTTGAGAAGATTAAATGAGATAATATATTTAAAACGTTTAGTGTAGGGTCAGACCCATGGAAAATTGAATATTTTTGTGTATGTATAGTATCTATTTTGTTATTATTCTGCTTCTCCTAATCCAAGAGGTAACTCATCATTTGCCTCTCTATTTGTTTTCCTTAATCTTAGTAGAAATACAGGCATGGCTAGATCAGAAATTTGTTTTCTTATTCACTTTAATCCTAAAAAGTCAAAAACAGACGTTTAGCATATGGATTTACATAGAATTATATAAGTCACTTTTTAAAATATTTTGACCAGCTTTTTAAAGAGCATAGCAGACTTCTCTACAGTGATCTTTTGGTAATTGAGGCAAAACAGGCCTTATTATTAGCCATACGTATTCACATAATATGTGATTGGACGTACACACACTAAAAATTGTCAGCATTTTGTAGTCACTAAGAATTCCAGATATTTAAGAAATAATGATTTAATAATAATTGAAGAGCTAGTAGCTTAAAGAAATAGAAAGTAAGGGAAATATAATCCCATTCCTCTAGGAAGAATGATTATTGATTTAAAGTACTCACTTTGCTATCTATCTGCCAGAACACAAACCAAAGAAATGAAATTCAAGTGGTTTTTATAGAAAGATGAATTTTCAGAACCTCACTACAAAGTACAAAAGGTTACACTCAATAAAGTTCTAAAGCACTCTATTGCAGATGACTCATTCAAGTCTTTGAAATCTTTTCAGGCTCTTGCAAAACACTAATTGCCCATCCATTTCCCAAGAGAAAAGGCAGAATCTGCTGTAGCATTGAGATAATAAAATATTTCAAAGTTTTTTCCCCTGAATATTTTGAATTTAGGGCAAGCAATTGATCTTCCCCATTTGGCAGCACTTTCTTGTTTTGTTTTTCCATTTGAAATACTTCTAACTAATGTGAATTATATTTATAATATGTTTATAACCTTGCAATAAACCCAGTGTCAAGTATCTCTGTACATAACTCATTGAAGTTGTGTTCCATGTTTTATCGACAAAGGGTAATATAAACTCATTATAATGACAATAATCATTTTTTAAAATGAGAAAAGGTGACAATTGAAAGGATTTTAAGGAGTTTTCTAAAATAAATCAAATTAAATATTCTATATATTATGATTTTAAAAGGAATTCACAGCTAATAAAACTGTGGGGGCGGGAATCAGAGCAGTTAGGAAGGCTTCTTGTTTCAGCAGTGAGGGAAACTGAGTTTTCTCTTTTTGCTTCATGTGGAGAAAGGAATCAGGGCTTCTGGAGAACACTTAATGAAACTCAGATACCTTAATCATGTTTTGTTTATTTGTAACATTCAGACTGTTTAAAAATGGTCTGCCCTTTTAATATAATATAGACAATATTTTAAAATACAAGTAGCTTTCAATGTCTGATAGTCTGTTGTGATTTAAAAGTCAGAGTATATCAAAACTGGGAAGGAAAACTTAAATTGGAAGCAAAAAAGCGTAAATTAATAAAACATAGTGAAATTAAGAAATAAAGGTTGTCCAGAATGGCTAAAGGCACAATTATCATAGATTGTTCAAACTCCAGGACACATTAGAGAATATTTATTTCAATTTTGACTGATAAAGGAAATAAAAAAATTAACATTAGATTTTTAAAATTTGCCCTAAAAACGTAAATCTTTTCATAACTATGGCAGCTCATTTTAAGCTTGTTTAATTTAAAAGTTTATTTCTTTAAGTAAATGTACTCTTTCTAAGTAAATCTGGCCATCCTGGTACAGAGATCCCCAAATTGAAACTAAGGAAAAAGACCCAAAATTGTCATTCTGTTAAATAGAGATGATATGGCACTTGTATAGCCACAGTTACTGGTAGTGACACATATAAATTGCCGAAAATTGTTTTTAGTTTTTGTTTTGTTCAGTTTTTTAAAGAATAGACTATTTTCAGGTATAGCAGTACAAAATAATATAAGTACAAGCAAATTGTATAACGTTAATTTGGGAGAACAGATAAAATATCTCAGTTCTGCACTTATCTGTCTCCACTAGCCCATGGTAAGCTTCTGTAAAACAGGGTAGATCAGAACATAAAGGAAGGGAAAAAATCAGCATAACCTTCTATGTTAGTGCTGGGTCAAAAATGGCAATGTGGAGGCTGAAGTCAGTTGAAATGTGTATTCTCTGTTGTTAACTAAGCAGAATTTAATCACATTTTCATAAGTTGTAAAGTAGTTCTCTCTGACTAGATTGCCTTTCTTTCAAGGAGGCAAAGAGTGAAATTTCTAAGAAAGAGGCTGTAGAATCAAGCAGATCTCCAGCACCTGCAGGTTCTGCGCCCTTGGGCAAGATATTTAACTTCACATCTTAGTGTCCTTATCTACATGATTGCTCTATAAACCCATTGCTTCTCAAATAAAGAAAAAAGGGGGGCGGGGATAAGGTTCCATTCTACCCCTTTTTCCTTCTTAAACCCTGATTTGCTCCATCAGATTGCATTTCTAAATTTTAGGTCTTGTACCTTCCTCCCAGGACTCATTTTATAATATGACAGCAAATATATTTTACCTGCAATACGACTGTATATTTGAAAAAGATTATTTCTTGGGCAGTCAATATTTTGTTTTAATACTCTGTCCTAAATTCTCAGACCTTTAGCAGTATAAAGAAGAGCAAAATGTAGGAGGAGAGGAACTGGGACATATGAATATTCTATTCTCTAATTCATGTAAGCATTATAAGACTTCTGGATCTTTCAGTTTCTCCAAAATTTCAGTTGTTTTCTCTGGATAACACTTTCTCCATGCATTTTTCTTCTAGTTCCTCCAAGTGAATAAAGATCTCAAGAGGAATGCTTAGATGATTTATAGGTGTCATCACACCTCTGGTATAAAAATATCATCTTCTGTGATATACCATTTAGGGATATTTTATTGTTTTATAACTTGTCAGGAAATTGCTCAAGTTTGACTCTTATTATGATTGCATACTCATGTGAGATCTCATTAATAATCATAAAAAGAAATTCACTACATATATTAAAGCAGAAAGCAATCTTAAACCTGTCATTCAGGATTCAGAACACAGAAAAGAGAAAAAAAATTCCTTTCCTGAAATACATTACAGACCTCAATTCCCCATTACCATTTGCTATTACCATTTTAGTCCATTGTATTTCTCATATCTGGGAGAGTGAAATAAGACTCCAAGCAAAGGGTCAGAATTTTTGCTGAAAAGGAGAAACTATTTGGAGAGGTAAAGTCTCTGTTTAATGGTAAGTCCATTGGAACTTATTAGCTCTATTTTCAGCTCTGCCATGAAATAACTGTGCAACATTGAACAAAACTCATTCCTCTGAGCCTCAGTTTCTTCAATTGTGTCTCTGGTATAATAATACCTGTCCTATTGACTCACAAATGTTTGTGTGGATTAATGTGATGATATGTAAAAATATATGAAAACTGAAAATTCTATGTAAACATGGTATGTCCTCTGCCCCCATTCTTAGAAGTAAGTAACCCATACACTTACTGTTTTACAATGGGGATTTGTTAAGTTGTTAGCTTACTATTTCAAGGCTGAGAAAAATGTCCAAATCAAGGCATCATCAGGCAATGCTTTCTCCCCAAAGATGACTGCTAGCGATCCTCGACTCATCTATCATATGGAAAGGAATGCGGGAGCTTATACGGCTCTCTCCCTTCTCTCCAGGGTTTTCTTGCTTTCAGCTTCTGGCTTACTCTGACTTTTTCTCTGCTCCTGTGTCTTTTTTCTAGCTTGTCTGAATTCATCCCATTTATAAAGGAATCAGGCAAGAGGATTAAGACCTAGCCTAGACCACACCTTACTGAAGTAACCTGATCAAAAGTCCCACCTACAAAAGGTTCACACCCACAGGAATGGATTATTTCTAAGGACATGATTTTCAGGGGTGCATAAAAGCCTCAAACCTAAAACAGTTATTCTTTCATTTGCTCCCAATATATCAGTTTAACAGTATGACCGCAGGGTTACAGAATCATTCATGTTTATTATTTCTGGATACAACCAACTAGCCCCAAAATATTGCTACTTGGACATCATGAAAGTGGCAAAGCCATTGTTTCCAAGTCCGAGGCAGTAGTATTGAACAGCTGCTATCTGGAAAAAACAAAAACAAAAACAAAAAAAGCCTGCACACATTTTCATCCATACGTGTATGATACACTTTACTGATATGAAAGGTGTGTAACACACAAATTACAAATAATAATAAAATATGCAATACTCTATTGTAAATTCCATATAGCCAATTGATTTTCACAAAATACATTTTGTTAATTTCTGTGATATATTATATACTACCAGCCTAAGCTGCTAATGACAGACAAATGTGGTTTGGATATGAATGTTGGCTGACATTTTCATTTAAGTTAAAATTAAAATGAAAGTGATACATTGAAGACATGTTGGAACTTCACTCATTCATCAGTGGTCAATGAAATGAGTGTCATCTCTGCTAAACTATAGAATAGCTTTCAAATACTAGAAGAATACTTCACAAAATGTTTTGTGCTCCTCATAATACAGTGGCTATAGACAAAACATACTTTTAAGTTAAATATGCATTATTAACATCTTTGTCACTATCTTGAGTTTAGACAATCAATGAAACAATAAACTGAGCCTTGATTTGTAGCATGTGCTGATTTCAGTGGTATAAATATTCTCACCACGACTGTGATCAAGCTACCAATGTGACCTCACTGAACACAGAGTTGGGGGAAAAATGCACAGTAGTACACCATTAAAAATATTTTCATCCTGGAATACCTTGATCAAGACCACAGAGTGAGAAGCTTCAGGCTTTATTCCCCCACAGAAGCTTTGAACAAACAACAGAATGAATGAAAAAAACAGAATGAAGAAAAGTGAACGTAGTCTGAGGAACCTGTGGGATACCATCAAGCGTACCAATATACGCTGCATTGTGGGAATCCAGAAGAGAGAGAAAGCAGAAGGAATACGTAAAGAAATAATGACTGAAAACCTCCCAAATTTAATGAAAGACATGAATATATATACCAAAGATGCGCAATATACACTAAACAGGATAAACACAAATAAATCCACACTATACCATGTTATAATTAAGCTGTCTCATCCCAAAGATAAAGGGAGAGTTTTGAAAGCCACAAGGGAGAAGCAACATGTCGCATACAAGGGAGTCTCAGTAGATTAAGTGTCAATAAGCATCAGAAACCATGGAGCCAAGAAGTCAGTGGGAAGATATATTTAAAATCCTGAAAGAAAAAAAAAATTGCCAATCAAGAATTCTACATCCAGAAAAATTGTTTTTCAAAAATGAGAAAGGGTTTAAGACATTCCCAGATAAACAAAAGTTGACAGACTTTGTTACTACTAGACTGGCCTACAAGAAATGCTAAAGGGAGTTCCACAGGTTGAAAGGAAAGGACACTAGACAATTGACTAAAGTCACATGAATAAACACAGATCTCCAGTACCAGTACTATTGTATTTTTTATTTGTAACTCCACTTTTTACTACCTACAGCATCTAAAAGACAAATGCATAAAATTTAATGATAGATCAGTGGGTTTGGACTCATAACTTATAAATATATTATTTGTGAACACTACATAGAGGTGGGGGGATGGAGAGGTATAGGAACATAGTTTAAATATGCTATTGAAGTTAAGTTGGTATCAAAGTAAATGAGATTGTTATAGATTTGGATATTAAATTTAAGCCCCATGGTAACCACAAAGAAAATATAAGACAATATACAAACTCATAAAGACAGAGAGTGTAGTAGAGATTAGCAGAGGTGGCTGTATGGACAATGGGGAAAATGAATATAGGGTTTCTGTTTGGGGGGAAGGGAAGGTTCTAGTAATAAATGATAGTGAGGGTACTGTAATGTTGTGAATGTTATTAACCCCACTGAATGGTATGGGAAAGTTCTGGATAGGAAGATTTATGTTGTATTTATGTTTCCACAATTAAAGCAAAATAGAAACTAAAATTTTAATATTTTTTAACACTGTCCTAAATTAAATGCAATATATAATACTGGATGAGATCTAAGGATAAAGGAGAAAAAGCTCAAAAGTACATTCTGGGGACATAAAAAATAGAAATATGTAGTATAAGTTTTGATATTGTGTTTAAAGTGATAAGTGAAAATCTTTGTTCATAGGAAATGTACATGGAAATACTATGTTTTCAAGGAGTATGTTGTGTGCAACCTGCTTCCAAATGTTCAGAAGATACGTAGGTAGGTAGGTAGATAGATAGATAGATAGATAGATAGATAGATAGATAGATAGATAGATAGATAGATAGATGTTAGAATAATATGGCAAAGGTGGAAAAATGTTAAAATTGGTGGATCTGGGTATATGGGGGGAGGAGGAATGTTGTAGTTCTGTGTATAGGATTTGTATTATTTTTGCAACTGTCCTAGAACGTTGATGTTATTTCAAAATAAAAAGTAAAAGAAAATAGTTTTTCTAGCATACAGGTACAATAAACGTTAAGTAACCTTTAGAGCTTAAGATAAGAGTACAATGCAATAAAATAATTAGGAAGCAATGAGTTTTGAGTATTATCTTTTTTAACATAATTCATTTCATTGTAAATTTTATATAATTTAATTTCTTAATATTGGCTTTGTTAACAACTGGTTACACTATTCCTGAAAATTTAATAATCAACTCTCTCTCATGAGCCAGTCCAAGCCAGCTCCAGCATACCATTGGTCCCAAGTTATAGTATTATAGTGACAACCTGAACAAATCAAGTGGAAAATGGTTGAAAATAATAATACTCCGAAGTTGACCCACCCCTGCGTCTAATGGAGCTAACCTTATCTTCCAGTTTGGGTTTTCTATTGACACATTTACACAGTCGCTATAGTTGTTACTAGGGAACTTGAGGCCTTGAAGACACATAATATTCAGAGAAGGGTGTTTCTCAGGAATTTCTCTAATCCCAATGGATAAATTACGAAGACAGATTTTCTCAAAGTGAAAAATGGCTGGCTGGCTGTGGTGTTTTATAACATCCTTCTGTAGACATATTTGCCTCTGATTCTCCACAGGATTAGCAAATATAACAATCTTAGAGGTTTTTCCTTTGTGCTAGATAACTTCAGCTCTTAGTGCAATGAAATGAACATTTCAGCCACTGCAAATATTTTAAGGAACTTCCGAATTTGCTTTCTACTCCTCAACATATTCTCCTTCCTGTGTTATTACCTTATTGAATTGTACTTCTATCCACTGGCAAGTAACTTGGGTATATACTAGGTTCCTCTTTTTCCCTCAACCTCATGTCTGGTAAATTACCAAGAAATAGTGATTCTTCTTCCTAAACTTCATTGACTCTAAAGTGCTAGAAAATGCCTAGCCCTTAGTAGGCCCTCAATAACTCCCTGGATGAATGTATTAGTCAGTGAGTTGACTCAGGTAGAGGCAAAAAAAAAAAAAGAAGAAGAAGAAGAAGAAAAAGAAGAAGGAAAAGAAAATAAAAAAGGAGAAAGGAGAAGAAAGGGGGAGGGGTAGAATGGGGACAAAAGGAAAGGATCTGACATTGTGGTGAAGGAGTAAGACTTACATTTTGTTCTTTCCTGACAGAATGGGTGTAGACTTGAAATGGTGTTCAGCTCTTCATAAGAAGCTAAAAGCAAGAAATTTCAAAAGAGAATGGAAGAATCCGTATTATATAAATCCTTTCTATGTAAGGCTATATATATAATATCCTTACAATATAGCTTTGTAGCAATATCATCAGAACATAAACTTTACCAATAGATTTTAATTTTTTTCTTTGATTTAATTTACTTGCCAGGGCCCGGCTAGATAGCTCAGTGGATAAAGAGCTCGCTGGGAAACCACATGGGAGGCCCTGGGTTCGGTTCCCGGGGACCTCTCCTAGCGGGCAGACCGCCTTGAGAATGGCAAGCCGCCATGGGCGGGCCGGAGCCGCCGTGGACAGGGCAAAAAGCTGCCACGGACAGGCAAAAGCCGCCACGGGCAGGGCAGGT
>PVKH010039134.1:0-11226 GCA_004027955.1 Chaetophractus vellerosus | reverse complement strand
ACAGAGGAACCTGGAAGCCTGAACCCTGGAGACGTCGGCAGCCATCTTCCTCCAACACGTGGACTCTGGTATGGGAAGAAATTTATGCTTTGTGGCCTGGTAACTGTAAGCTTCTACCCCAAATAAATACCCTTTATAAAGACCGACCAATCTTTGGTATATTTCAAAAGGCACGCCTGTGGCTGACCAAAACACTCACTAAAGTCCACGTGTTGGAGCAAGACAGCTGCCGACGTCTCCAGTGTTCAGGCTTCTGGGTTCCTCTGTTCCCAGGGCTGCATTTCTCTCTAGGCTTAGCTTCTGTTTCCTCCACAAGTTCAACTGTAGACCATGAGGCTCTCTATGCTTTTGCGTCTCTCCACAAGGCCAACTGTAGACTATCGGGCAAACGGCTCACTTGTCTTCTCCTGGAGCGCTCCTCTCCAACATCAGAACTGCTTCTCAAATCTGCTTCTCCAATCTCTGACTTTTGTCTTGCCTTTTATACTTGAGACCACACCCCACGAGGGGTGGGGCTCAACGTCCCACTGAGGTGGCAGTTAATGCCTCAAACATGCCCAGATTAGGAGATCAGTCTACAAGCATGATTCAATTTATATTTTTGGAATTCACAATTACATAAAACTGTCAAACCATTACAATCTATAATCATTCATTTCTCCAAGGAGGCCTGGTTCATTTTAGTGGGAAATGGTATTTAGAGATCATAATCTGGTCCCACCTGGGTTTCTCATTGAATAATGGATTTTTAAGCCAGAATGCCTGATCATAACTGTTCTGACTAATATAGAATTTTGTACTGTTGAGTGGAGTCATGCTTTTACAATTACCAAAATGCCAGAAAGGTTTTAATAAAAAGGTAAGGGGTATTTTTTGGAGGAATTGTGAGATGCTTGATTGAAACAGCCTACAGTGCTTTGAAGAGACTTTTGATAGGAACGTGGACTCTAATAAGACTTTTTATAATGCCTTAGAAGTAAATGATGAAACTATTATTGAAAACTGAAGAAAAGTTGATCCACGTTTTAAAGCTGCAGAGAACTTAGCAAGATTGAATCCTGATGTTTTATTGAAGGCAGAATTTGAAAATGGTGAACCTGGACATTTAGCTGAAGAACTTTCCAAAGTTCAGAGAATGCAGCTTGGTTTCTCTTTGCATTTTATAGCAAAATTCTAGACAAGAAAGATAAGCTGAGAACTGAACTGTTGGGCACAAAGAAAACAGAAACTGATTCTGGAACTTCCAAGTCTCTGGAAATTAAGCTCCCAGACGATAGTGCCCCATTTGAGGACTTAACTAAACTTGGAACTTGCAAATAAGGATTAAAGATGCAGTTATCTAGGAAAGAGTTGTGGAATCTCTTACTATCTGATGTCTTGGATCCCTGCTTCTTGCATGCTGAACCAAAAAGCTTTTTGAGAGAGTTGTATGAAAAAAACCACTGTCTGCTTGGACTAAAAGGGTCATGGAAGAGAGAAATTGAAGAAGAAACAGCTTTAAGAGGAAAACCATGGAAGCTGAGATCTGGAATTAAGACATCGCCTTGGGCCAAGAGAGCAACCCCACCCATGTGTACAGAGAGGGTGAGTCTGCCCCAGCAGTTGAAGGATGTGGCTGTTCACACTTGCTGTTCAGAGAGAGTTTTGCTGTTCCAGGGTACAAAGAGGGTGGAGCACATTCCCCAAAGTTTAGGGAGGTTGAGGTCAATGCCCCATAGGACTGAGAGGGGTGGGCCTGTCCCTCATGGATTAGGAAAGGCCAGGTGGTCACCTCATTGCTCTGAGAAGGTTGGGCCTATATACCAAAGGTTAGGAAAGGCGTTGTCTTCACTTCACTGTACTCGAGGGGTTAAGACTCTAACCCAAAGATTGGATAAAGTGTGGCAATCAGTCCAATGCTCTTGGAGTGTGAGGTCTGGATCTTGGTCAACACCCAGATACTTGATGAGGATGGAACCAAGAAAATGGCCATTGGGCAAGCCTGTGGAAAGAGTGGTTCCTCATGAGGGCCCTGGGAGAAGAACCCATGTCTTAAGAATGACACTTAGACTTTGAAATCAAGTGGAGGATGTCCTGCAGGTTTACTGAACTATAGAGGACCTGTGACTCATGTTTCCCTCCCAATTTCTCCTAATGGTAATGAAAATGTTTATCCTTTGTCTGACCATTTTTGTATTGGTAGCAAATAAAAGGTTTTTTAAGTTTCAGTGGTCTACCTCTAGACGGACTTTGCCTCAAGACAAACTGTATTTCTTTAAACTAATTGTGATATGATTCTGTATTTACCATTGTACTGATTTAAAGGGGTTTTTTTCTTGTTACATATCCCCCCCTTACTGCTTGCTCTTGCTGTGTGTTCATTTTTGTGTTCTTCTATGTCTGCTTTTTGTCTCCCCCCGTTGTGGTGATGCACCGAGTCGGCCCACCACGTAGGCGGCTGGCCCCGCTTGTGGGCAGTTTTGTTCCATTTCGCGGGCGGCTCAGCTTCGTTTTTCGCGGGCGGCTCAGCTCCATTCGCAGGCGACTTGCCCTGCCCATGGTGGCTTTTTGCCCTGCCCACGGTGGCTTTGCCCCGCCCACAGTGGCCTGCCCCCTCAAGGCAGTCTGCCCGCTTGGAGAGGTCCCCAGGAACCGAACCCAGGGCCTCCCATGTGGTGTACTGGCGCCCTGGCCACTGGGAACCAAACCCAGGGCCTCCCATGTGGTGTACTGGCACCCTAGCCACTGGGCTAAAGCCGGCCCCTAAAGTTTGTTTTTCTTAATATTGTAATGTCTTTGGAATTCAGAGGGTGGAGTGTAGCAGTTTGATATTGTTTATGAATTCCAAAAACAGATATTGGATTATGTTTGTGAACTGGTCTTTTCCTCTGGGTATATTTTATTGCATTGGATTCAGAGGTTTCACTTTTACTTGATTAAATTATGATTAAGGCTTTAATTGGGCCACGTCAGTAGGACGTTGGGTCCTTGCTCCCTTGGTGGGTTAGGGCTCACAGAGAAAACAACAAGGCACAGGAGTTAGTTGAAGTTTTGATGTGGAGCCTGGGGAAGTAAAGACATGGAAAAGGAGGACACAGTGTAGTTTTAAGCTGGAGTCTTGGGAAGTAAACATACAGGAGAGGAAAACAGAAGAATAGAGATGTTTCCATAGACATAGCAGAAGCCCCAGGAAGAGAGAAGAGCCATTTGCCTGAGAGTTTACACCTGGCCTTGTGGAGAAAGCAGAGCAGCTGAGCCTGGAAAGAAATGAGCCCTGGGAGAGGGATGAGACTTATCCCAGCCTACAACTGATATTGGAAGAAGCTAGGACCATGCAGCCTTAAAAGGAAGAGGAAGACATCGGCCCCCATCCTGCTTCAGCACATGGCAACAGACTTTGGTGAGGGAAATAACTTATGCTTTATGGCCTGGTAAGGGTAAGCTTCTACCCCAAATAAATACCCTTTTATAAAAGCCAACTGATTTCTGGTATTTTGCATCAGCACCCCTTTGGCTGACTAATACAGTATTTTTAATTGATTTTAACATATTTGATCAACTGCATTCAATGGCACATATTATTCTTTTTTGAGGCTTATAAAAGTGGGAGACACATAAAATTTGGTTCTGGAGTTCTTTTTACACTACCTCATTAAGCTTTGATATCTTCTTAGCTTTGTTTTACAACAAGAATTTCCAGACTCCTTTAGTGCATTTTTTCCCCTAGACCTATAATTGTCATTTCTCTAAGAAGGCCTGGTTCATTTTAGTGGGAAATGGTATTTAGAGATCTGGTCCCCTCTGGATTTCTTATTGAATAATGGATTTTTAAACCAGAATGCCAGATCTCAACTGGTCAGGAAGATATTTTAAAGCTCTTTTGTAAGTATCATAAAATTTAGAAAATAGTGTATCTTTCTGGTGCTTTGAAGTTTCTTATAATATTTTTTATTGTTTTCTCTTTTTGTTTCTTGTAATATTTTTAATAATCTCTAATAATGCTTTGGGCCTTATTTTGCCTGAAAATAATATAGCAATACCAACTTTTTAGTCAATATTTTTCTGGAATAACATTTGTTTTTCTTCTAACCTTTGGAACTGAATTTTATATAAGTGACAGAGCAAAGCTTTCCATTAGATAAATACACTAGAATTTATATATCCATTCTCCCACTAATGAACATTTTGGTTGTTTCCAATTTGTCTCTACTTCCATAATATTTTAAAGAACATCCTTGTATATGGCTCCATGTGCCTATAAGCAAGAGAATCTTTAGAAGTTGAACAATTGGGTTGAGTAATATACACAAATTCAATCTCTATTAGTATTTTCTAAATTGTTCCCCAAAATACTTGAATGAATTTATAATTCTATCACTTTTGCTTACAAGTTCCCCTTCACCATAATCCTTTTCAATAGTTACTACTAGTATTCTTTAAATTATCTTGAATACCACCCTATGGATGGGTTTGAAATGGAGTCTCATTGAGTTTTATTACCCTGACTACTAGAAAGGGTGAGCATATTTTCATATGCATATTGACTTTCCTTGTTATCTCTTTAGTGAATTGCTTGTTTGTATATTTTGCTTATGTTTCTATTGACTTTTTTATCTTTTTCTTATGGTTTTATAAAAGTTCTATTGGTATTCTAAATACTTACCTTTTGTCAGATGTACTTATTCATTCAGTAAATATTTATGTGCTTTCTATGTTGTAGGACTATTCTTGGTTCTATGGAAATCACTGAATAATACAAATAAAAATCTCCACCAACAGGTATCTTACATTCTAATGGGAAGAGACAAATAAGTGAAATATACCATATGGCTAAAATAGAGTAGGAAGGGATCTTGTATGTGTTGATTAGGGAAGATTTGCAATTTTAAATAAAGTGGTGAGGCAATGCCATATGGATGCAAAAAATTAACCAAAGATATAAAAGAGGTGAGTCATATGACTAGTCATGTGAAAGTATGTAGGTATAAAATTTCATGATGAAGGAACAGCTAATGCATAGGTCTTGAAACTGGACTGTGTTGGGAATTTTCCAGAAGCAATAATATGTTCAGGGTAGTTTGAGTAGAGTAAGTGAGAAGAGTAATAAAAGATTAATTCAGGGAGGCAACTGGAGGGCCTCATAAACTATTGTACATACCTTATATTTTATACTAAGTTGAAAAGTGATTAAGCATTTTGAACAGAAGTGTAATGCAGTTAGAGGAATCTGTGTAGTTGCTATTTTTATTATAAACCTCAAAGAGCTAGGATGGAAGTAAGAGAAAGTTTTATTGGTCAAGAGGATTGGATAAAGGATATGAGAGAAAGAAAGAGTTCAAAGATGTCCCCATACATTATGGCATGAACACCTGGAAGTACAGCATTTCCATTCATTGAGAAGAACCCTCAAAGGAGACTGGGAAAGAGTGACCAGTGTAAAACCAGAAGAATGGGGTGTTCTGGGAAACTAGTGAAGAAAGTCTTTCAAGAAGGAGGAAGTGATTAGCTGTATTAGATGCTTATAATATGATGGAAAAAATAAGAATAGAGAATTGAACATTAGATTTTATAATGAAATTATCAGTGACTTTGACAAAAGTAGTTTTAGGGAATTGGTTTCAATTCATTAAATTGGTTTCAAAAAGAATAAGTAAAGGGAAATTGGAGAAGGCAAGTATAGACTTATTTTGAGTTTTTCTTTAAGGAAAAAGAAAATCGGGTACTAACCAAAAAGTCGTAGAAAGTCAGAATATTTTCTAAACATGGGGATAGAAAAATATACTGTCCAGACATACCCATTATAGAGGAAAAATGTATGATGCAAGCAAAAAGGATAGAATTGCTGGAGCGATGTCCTTGAGAACATGGGTGAGAATGAAGACGATAACATTAAGTGGGAGCGCAGACATTTATCCATGGTAAGAGGAATCAAGGTCAAGGATATAAGCACCCAAGTAGATAACTTGGTAAAGTGGTGAAAGCCTGGGAATGTTCTCTTCTGATTAGTTTTTTCATTGATATAGGAAATAGGCATGAGTGAAAATGAGGGAGGGGTATAGAGGATTTGTAAAGTATCCATCCAAGTGTGAAATATGAACAGGAAAATATGCCATGATTTCAGAGCAGCACTTAAGGGAAATTTGAGGATAGTGGTATAATCTGGTCTCCACAGTCTTGGCTCTTTGGGAGTTCAGACCTGGGTTTTGAGTTCCTTTTAAATGATTTTTTTTAAATCCCACAAAAGCTACAAGAAGAGACTTCTTCCATTTTTTTAATCCAGTATTATGGATAGAGTTTCATTTTAAATTTTCATTTCATTGAGAGGGTAGCTTTTGGAGTTTCTGTTTCTGAGCAGGGGACTTAGCTCCACATTTCTGCATCAAATGGGCCTAAAGTCAAGTATACTTACCATTTGGGCATTAAAACACAAACCCTGGTCACTCAGATCTATATTTGGGTGTGGCCCACATGGAGTCACTGAATCAGCAGTGCCTAGGCTTTCTGTTCTGGTTCTTTTTTCCCTATTGACTGTACCAAGTACCAAGGATTTCCTATACCAAGGGTTCCCTTTTTTATTTTATTTTATTATTTTTTAAATAAGGCAGTGTTTTAGAGTACTTTTGGTCATATTTTAGTTATTTATCCCCCCCACCCCCGAATTCCTAATTGTTTGTAGCAGAAGAAATGACTACATTAGTTTACTTTTCCATATTACAGGTTTTACTAACTTTGTAAGTAAGAGATGTATATGCAACAACTTGGATTAGCCCATTCCCTGAACTGGAAAACCACTTACTCCCAGAATTCAGGCCATGTTTTTGTCAACACCATATGACCAGGTTTGTCATTTAATGATCCTAAATTGTGATGTTGTCCTATATTCGTAATAAAAGGTAAAATAAAAAGAGAGAGAAAGAAAGGGAGATAGAGGGAGAGGAGCACAGAGAGAGTGTGAAAGAGAAATGCATGATGCAGCTGTAGAGATGCAAGGGCAGATTCCACATGCTTAGAGTAGTTTGTCACACAAATGGGGAGAAAAGGTGGGCTAAGGGGATATGAGTTACACAATTTCCTGGAGAAAAAAATATCTTACTACAGAATAACTTTCTTTGAAATGAGTGCAGTCCTGTTTGCTTAAACTACATTTTCTTGGAGTAAAAAAGGAAAATCGCAATTAAAAGTTAACATTGTTATCCTGTAACTTCTCACACATAACCAACATATCAAAAACAAAATCAGATATGGGATGGATTTTCTCTTTCCACTATGTCTTTTGGTTTTCAGTTTCAGTAATCTTTTACATTTTTCTTATTAACTTCTATTTGCTAGATTCTTTTGTTATATTTTTTCATAATTTCTTCATTATTAGTAACTAAGGCCTTTATTTTTCTTCTTCCTTCAGAGCCTGTAATTTTTTCTCTAAATACAGCTTGCATCTTGTCTTATAGTTATAATTGTATTCTCTCCATTTTCTATGTAGTTTTGAGTTTTCCCTTCATTTCCGCTTTGACATAAATATTAATATTCAAGAAGTTAAGATTTTTGTCAATATTTTACATATTTATAATTTTACAGAAAATGTAAAATATCAGTTCTACTTTTTAAATATATCTTCATGCTCAAGGGCAAGATCACTTTTTATAAATCTTTGATAGACATTCAAAACAAACATATTCTTTATTGATGAATATAAAGTTCTCCCTATGCTTCTTTTTATATGGCAATACAAATCTTGTAATAATTATAGGGTACGTTAATCAAATTTAATAAGTGTGCATGTACAATTCTATTCATCTAAGTCTTTATTTTATCCTATTAGAACACTTTTATTCTGACAGTAACATGAAATCAATCATTATAATTGTGCTTTAATTTTAATCACTTTCTCCTTGCTCTTCTAATAGATTTTCTTCATATATTTGGTTGCTACTTTTTGGTGCACACTGATTTTTGTTACATCTTTATCATAAAGTGTGTCTTTTTTTCATTATGTAATGTCCTTTTTCATCATACATAATGTTTTAATTCCTCTTTGACATAATATTGCCATACATATTTTCCTATTGTTTGTGTTTTTCTGATATTTCTTTAACCAAGCCTTATTTTCACATTTTTTTCACTTTGGTTAAAATGTATTTCTTGCAGAAATATACCTGAGTTTTAAAATTTAATCTAATTTCATAGCTAACATACATGATCTTTAAGTCCATATTAATTTATTAGTTGCTTAGTTGATAAACAAAAGTGCCTAGCTCGTTTTGAAGTGAAAATGAGACCTAAAACCGTAACCGAGGGTTAAGAAATGCCAAATGATCATGATTACTGAAACGCTATATAGATGCTTTTTCTTACTTTTCCAGTATATTAATACCGAAAATTACTGAAACTCCCTAGACTGACCTTACCCTTGATAATGGTTATTTCAAAACTAGGCTCATGCTTTCATATACTTACCATTGTGATGGTAACTACTCTACCCTCCCCTGTCCATAAAAACCCCTTCTGTTGTTGGGAAAGGCATATTTGAGACACCCTTGTCTTCTGCTCTTCAGTTGTGTTAATAAACCTGCTTTCTATCACTACCATCTCAGTGTGGACTCCAATTCATCCTCTAGGGATAAGAACCCAGAGGGACCCCTGCAGTGTTTCCTTCATAATAAGATGAGAACTTTAAAATATTTTTACTTTCTCACCTCCTCCCCTCATTCATTCTTGACCAGTGAGACCCATTGCATGATTTTAGTCCTCCCCCTTTCCACATCATTCCCAACTCTTGCAATTTTGCTGATATTATCTTTACATTATACCTCTTCTGGTCCAAGAAGCCTAATTAAGCACTAATATTTACATTGTCAAATAATCTGTGCTTGTCCTTCCTTATCAGTTCGTATTTAGTTATGTGTAGAAAATTGTGGTGTGATGTGTGTGAATGTGTGTCAGGGAGTTGGGTAGAGAGAAACAAACTCCCCCTCCCCCCCCACCCAGTGCAGTGACCAAACGAGTCAGCTTACCACGTGGCGCAAGCTTGACCTGCCCGTGGCAGCTTTTGCCCTGCCCGCAGCGGCTTGCCTTCTCAAGGTGGCCTGCCTGCTCGAGGAGGCCCCGGGAACCGAACCCGGGGCCTCCTACGTGGTAAACCGGCACCCTACCAACTGGGCTACAGCCGGCCCCTGTGATGATCTTTTAGAAAGACTCATGAAGACTTACTGAAGTTCAGAAAAGTAGCAGGGTAGAAGAGGTAAAGTTAAGTGAAATAGATTAATATGATGAATTTTGATTTGTAGAGCTCACACCTGCCATCCAAGCAGAAAACTCAAGTACACCATATAGGAAAAAGGAAGAATATTTTAATTCCCAATTCCCTGCAGGCATTAATTTTTCATTTTTATTACTCTTTGGATTAACATTCTAATTTGAGTTGTTCCACACTTGCTTTGATATACTCAAAACATTGTCTAAATAAATAAATGTATTGTATGTGGCGATATATTGTTGGAAATACATTACATATGTATTACATTTGTTTTCTAACCATCTTTCACAAGCTTTAAATTTTATCATATTCTCTATGTAGCAATAAAGCCATTTCCATTGCAAACTTGTAATAATAATGGATAGCAACCTTCAGGGGATACATTTCCGAGAAATTTATTTCCCCTCATGTTGCTCAGCCACCCAAGGAATGGATTTGTTTCCATAACAGATAAGGACTACACTGATCATTTTTAAATGGTCGTGGGGCACCACAAATCAATAACAGAAAAAAGAAATTACAAGTTAATAATATTTCTTTTCATTAGGTTGATAGATGGCATTCCAGATTTATGCATTGAAATTGTCTCTTTAACAATTATTAAATAACCTTAAGCATATATCTTGGCTGGTGTGGGTACTCTTTTGTATTGAAAAATAAGACAAATATAAGTTTTATTTGGTTGAAATGTGATTAATTTACAGAAGTATGATAAAAAAATACATCAAATATAAAAGATCCTTTTAATAGCCAGTGTAGCATAACCTTCTACAATGAAACCTGACAGCCACACTATATGACTTTAAATTAATTTTTAGTTTAAGATAGCTCTACGGCTAGATATTCCATAGGAAAGTTTTTGTCATTATTATTTTGTTTGATTTTCTAACTTCTTACTTGAGCAATATGTACTAATAATGGTGCTCTGCAATTATCAGTGGAAATAAACACAATTCGTAGGATTTTGTAAATTCAATAATGTCAAAATTTTTTTCTTTCCAAATTATGCCTCTAAAAGTAATTTGAAGCAACTGAAATATTAGTATTTCTGAAGGGATATTTATCTATGATTGCTCTCATTTTTTATGAGTATTATATACACCTAAATTGCATATAATAAACTGAAAATGTTTCTTTTAGAAATTTTCCAAAACAATATTTTAGAAAAATGATTTA
Source organism: Chaetophractus vellerosus (assembly GCA_004027955.1). Classification (NCBI taxonomy): domain Eukaryota; kingdom Metazoa; phylum Chordata; class Mammalia; order Cingulata; family Chlamyphoridae; genus Chaetophractus; species Chaetophractus vellerosus. The sequence goes on along the minus strand of PVKH010039134.1, from coordinate 818 downwards.
AAGGTGTTCTTCAGTGGAAGCTTTTTTAAATTCTTTCCTGTTACTCAAATATCAAACTGAAGTACCTTTGCCAAAATTACCAATGACTTGAAAAGTGTAAATTTCAGGTATTTCAGTGAAAGAAAATATCCCTATTTGATGTAAAAATCTATTTGATTGTCTGAATTTTTCACCCTACACTGGTTTTTGCATAAGATGCCTGTGAACATATGCCCATACCCTTTAGAATGGTTTGATATAGTAATGCTGAAACATGTCAATTCTACATCCCTTGTGCAATTTGATGATAAAAGATGATTGAAGTTATAAAATAGATATATTTCCCACTTCACTTCTCAAAAATATGTGAATACCATCCCAGATAAGGTGGTAGGCTTTTAACAGTGTTTGATAACATTCTCCCAAGACCCCAAGCCATATACTTCTTTATCAGAAAATGTCTATTAATTTTAGTACTAATGGTAGTTAATAGATATAGTTCAGAGGTCCTTGGTTGCCCAAGGGGAAAATAAATAACTAGGATAGATATTTATTACTATTCCTTCATTGCCTTTAGCTTGGATTTAAAGAGCCAGACTGGTGAGAAAACAGGGAAACCATTCCTTTAGGAATGGACGACGGGCCCGGCTAGATAGCTCAATGGATAAAGAGCTCGCTGGGAAACCACATGGGAGGCCCTGGGTTCGGTTCCCGGGGACCTCTCCTAGCGGGCAGACCGCCTTGAGAATGGCAAGCCGCCATGGGCGGGCCGGAGCCGCCGTGGGCAGGGCAAAAAGCTGCCACGGACAGGCAAAAGCCGCCACGGGCAGGGCAGGTCG
>PVKH010039133.1:0-11225 GCA_004027955.1 Chaetophractus vellerosus | reverse complement strand
ATTACGTGTTTCTTATCTTTATTTGATTTTCCTGTGTCGGCTCTGACAGGTTGTGTCATTTCTCTTGCTCCAGCTCCCATCTGACAGCCCCTTTATCCAAGAATGTATTTCATATTGAGCAGCCCTTGCCATGTCTTGGGCCCCTTGTGGATGATTCTGCATTCTGGGCTCTGGAATATCTTCTCATCTTATTGAACATCAGCTCTATGGGTGGCAACATCCTCCCTCTGTTTCTAACCTCTGAGTTTTCATACGACTTTCTGTTGGACTTCCCAGCTTTTCCCACACTTGTTCTAGTGTGTGCAAGTATAATTCAAGTATCTATCTATAACTGAATTCATCAGTTTTTCTGCCTGATATTTTACTGACATTTCTAAACCTAAGTCATAGAGAATAGTTGTATAAATAATAAATACTCTTTCCCCATTCAGGCCATCACCATCACCACCACTTATCCACTATGCTCAGTTATATAGAACAGTTTATGGGTATTTAAACTATTTAAGGGCCCGGCTAGATAGCTCAGTGGTTAAACTATTTAAAAGATATAATAAGATTTTGGAATTGTTTGAAGATAAAAAGAAAGAAAGAGAAGATGGTTTAGGGTTTGAGTGGATAAAACTGTCATTTATTAAGGAAATAGATTGTATACATTAGGATTTGCTTTGGAAATGATGACTTTTGTGAGGACATCATGAGATGATTATTAAGTTGGCCTTTGCAAAAAAAGAGAACAATTAATTATAGATAAACAATATAGATAAATAGCTATTACTATCTGCTAGATTTCTTCATTTCCTTGTATAGATCCAAATTTTTGTCTGGTAAATTATTCCTTTTGTCTAAAGGAATTTCTTTAATATTTCTTGTAGTGCAGGTATTCTAACAGAATTTCTGCTTGTCTGTAAAGTGCCTTATTTATCTTTCATTTTTGAAAGAGTTTTGCTGGATATAGTATTCTGCCTTGAAATTTTTCTTCTTTCACAATTTAAATATGTCACTATATTGTATTCTGGTTTGCATAGTTTCAGATAAGAAAACTGCTGTATTTCTTACTTTATATAATTTCTCTTTTCCATTTGCCTGCAAGATTTTCTCTTTGGTTTTCAGCAGTTTGCATATGATGTGTCCGTGTGTCTGTGGTATTTATCCTACTTGGTGTTCTCTAAGCTTCCTGGCACTATATTAGATGTATTTTATTCTTTTTGGAACATTTTCAGTCATTGTCTCTTCAAATATACAGGGACTCCAGTTATTCATATGTTAGTCCATCTGATATTATCCTGCAGTTATTAAAAAAAATACTAATACCATTCTGTTTTGTTTTGTGTTGCACTTTAAGTAAGTTCTATTGACTTATCTTCCAGATGACTGATTCTTTCTTTTTTTTTTTTAAAGATTTATTTATTTTATTACATATCTCCCCTTCCCCCCGCTGCGGCGACGCGCCGAGAGTGGTCACTGCGCAGGCGCGGCTTTCCCCGCTTGTGGGCGGTCTCTGCGTCCGTTCACAGCCGGCTTTCAGTTCGCGGGTGGCTGGCTGCGCTCCATCCGCGGGCGACCTGCCCTGCCCGTGGTGGCTCTTGCCCTGTCCGTGGCAGCTTCTTGCCCTGCCCACGGCGGCTCCGGCCTGCCCATGGCGACTTGCCATTCTCAAGGCGGTCTGCCCGCTAGGAGAGGTCCCCGGGAATAGAACCCGGGGCCTCCCATGTGGTATGCCAACGCCCTATCCACTGGGCTATTGAGCCGGCCCCTGATTCTTTCTTTGGCTGTGGCAATTCCAATTATCAGCTTGTCAAAGACAATCTCCATTTCTGTTACCAAGTTTCTTGGTTTGCTGTATTTACATTATGTTTTGTTTTTGTTGTATTTACATTATTTCTAATATTTCCTTATGGTTTCTGTATCTATCTTAGAATATCCTGTCTGACTGTATAATCTGCCATTTTCACTAGACTTTTACATATTATCTTAGTAATTATAAATTCCATGGATGATCATTCCAACACCTAGTATGAATCTGAATCTGGTTCTGTTGATTATTTTGTCTCTTGATTCGTTTTTTTCCAAATTTGTTTGTTTTGTTACACCTGAAGATCATGTGTAGGACACTAGAGACTGAGATAAATAGCATTTTTGCCTAGGAATAGGCATGTTTCTTCTTCTACAGATCTTTATTAGGCGGTTGGGGTTTAAGTCTACCAAGTGAGTTATTGAGCTGGGCTTGGGTTTTTTAATTGGTAGGATTACCCTCAGTGCTGTATTGGTTTCAAATTGCTTTGGTGCTACTGAATGATAAGGTTAGAAGGTGCTTTGCCCAAGGGTTTTGCTCAGTAATTCTGCTCCATTGTCAACTTTATGCTTCCCCTGTGTATTAATTAGTCTGCCAAAGGGGTGCTGATGCAAAGTACCAGAAATCTTCTGACTTTTATAAAGTGTTTTTATTTGGGGTAAAAGCTTACAGTTATAAGTCCCTGAAAAATCCAACTCAAGGTTACTTTCTCACCAAAGTCAGTTGCCATGTGTTGAAGCAAGGTAGTTGCTGACCTCTGCCTGATATTTCCTTCCTGGGCTTCCTCTTCTTGAGGCTCCGTGGGCCCAGCTTCTTCCCAATCTCAGCTGTAGACTGGCATAGGGCTTCTTTCTCAGGGCTTTCTATATCAGTCTCAATGCTCTTGCCAAGGTCAGCTGCAAACTATTAGGCAAATGGCTCATCTTTCTTCATGAAGCCCCAGGATCAAAAATGACAGAGCTCTCTCATTTCCCATGTGTCTTCTTGAGTAAGTGTCCATTTATATCGGCCCACCAAGGGGTGTAGGCAACCTGAGTCACACCTTACTGACATGGTCAAATCAAAGCCCTAATCTTAACAGATAATTTAATCAAAGACATCTCAGCTGAATCTAATGCACTCAAGGGTATCACACCCAGAGGAATAGATTAGTTTACAAACATAATCTTTCTCTTTTGGGGATTCACAAACATAATCTCAAACTGTCACACCCTGTGAGTCTGCCTTCCAAGAGGGTCTCTCTCCATGCTCCTACCTTCCCCCTGAGGTAGATTATTGCTGTTTATTATTAATAATACAGTCTAGTGAGTGAGTGAGAATAAGTCATGGATATTTATTTTGTCCTGGTTTGGCCTAAGCTTGTGTATTAAGACACACCCTGGGTAATGCCTCATTGAAGTAATCTAATCAAGCATTGTTAATTGGGGTAATCTAATCAAAATGTCCCACCTACAATAGGTTCACTCCTACAGAAATGGATTTGATCTAAGTATCTGATCTCTTCTTTGGTCCATAAAAGCCTCAAACTACCATACTCAGTCATCTTCCCTTCCTCCGAATACAGAGTTCTCTGAAGGACAGATTTCAGGACAGATTTCAGCCCCTTTCCCAGGCTGCTTTTCCTGCAGCTGTGTTAGCTCACCTTCTCTAGGGCTGCACCTTAAGGGAGGCTTTCTCTAGACTTCTGCCATGCCTCCATATTTTCTCATTGACATCTAATGAGGTTCATGGAAATGATTCTAAGAGTGAGCTCAAACTCCCAATGTTTCTGTATTTAGAAGCTATTGCACACTCATCTTTAGGAATTCATTGAGTTAGCTGAATTTTCTTAACTAATTGTACAACAATCTGAATTCTACCCATGATCTGACCGAGATGAGTTAGTATTCATTCCTTTTTCTCATTGTAGGTGCTTGCCTCTCCTTAGATACCCAGCTATTTGTTTGTCATGTGATCTCTGTCCTGAAATCTGTCCTTCAGAGAACTCTGTCATGTGATCTCAGCTCTCTGATTGTTTCAAGAAAAGCTATGAGTTTACATATTGTCCAGATTTCCTTTGTTGTTAGGCTGGGAGCAACTCTCTTTCCAGGTTTCTACCTTCTAAGCACAAGATGGAAAATGTAGCAATACTTTTTGTGGGATAGTTTTACTTTTGCCCTTATGTCTTTGCATTTACCCAAACCTTTTAATTTGTAATTTGTAACCTATAACAATGTCAACATTTTTTTTCTACACAAGACCATGCTAGACACTTTCTAACTCTTCATATATCAGCCCTATATGAGGAAAGCTTAGGGAAAGATCATTCCATCCTGCCCCCTCACATAAAGTATTTTAAATGTTTCTTTCATTGAACTCAGAAGAATTATAACAAAAATGGAGTTTTCAATCATGTGCATCCTTAAACCCCATCTTCTCTTCTATAAATTAAAAGCTATCATACACGACTGCACTGTCCAACCTTTAAATGTAGTCACAATATACCCCAAAAATCTATCATTTCCTCAAATTGTCAGGTCCTGACATTGAGTATAACATCTCCAGATTGAACATTTTGAAAATTACAGACTGTAGGCAGGGTGTTGAAACCTTATCAATAGTTTGCCTTGTTTCTGTTTTATTTTTTTTTAACAATCAGAAATGTAGTATTTTTAGAGTTAATACAGCTATTCCATGCATATCAGTATACTACTACTGTCCCCATGATTCTGAGTATCCATGGGGATAGGATACTCAGTTTTCTTCTTCCCATTCTATCACTCTAATCCTTCCTCTATGCTCACCGAGGCCTCAAGAGACTGCATTTGCCAAATTTCAACTTAGTTTCACTCAGAAATAAGGTTCACCAACCCCGCTATCATCCCATTACCTACAAGTATATACATGCTAAATGGGAGGGCAAAGACCTCTTTTGACATATCTGTAGTCAGGTTCATTAGAGCTGTGGCCTCCTGTTAATACTTAGTGGTGATTAATCATAATAATTATACAGTTAAAAAATGAATAATGTTTTACACTTATTTTAATAATGGAAAAGTTAAGCTATGTTTCACTCATTCTAAATATGGTCAATCTATTCTACATTAGCCTGAAAATAACAGAAATAAAGAGAAACAGCATTTATTAAGCAGTTTTGACGTGCTAAATATTGTTAGATATGTTAAATATAATATCTTTATTTCTCATTGTTTATTCAAAGGAACTCATGCTCAGGAGTTGAGACAGTAACCTCATATTGAAGTAAGATTTGAATTAAAGTTTCCTACATTCCAAATCTTGCACTGTCTCCTCTGAACTCATATGGGAGTTCTAAAAAGAAAATTGTTAAATAAAAATATAAGTGAATGAATGAATGAATGAGTGAATGAATGAATTATGATGTAAACTGAAGCTCCCTCAAATATATTTTATAAGCCATCAGTCTCATCAAGCCAGTTATATGATGTGACTTTTTTTATAAGAGAAATTTACTGATCTATGTCAGAGGCATATAAGAATACATAGCTAAATGGAAAGTGTGAAGAAGTAAAGAGAAAGACAATTCCTGTGAGAAAGGGAGTAGTAATATAGGCAGCCAGTTGAAATCATAAACTCATTCTTTGAGGAAGGAGCAGGAGAGTAAGCGAAAAGAACAATTAGAGAATGAGACCTGACTAGATTGACTTCCAGCAATAGGTTGATTCTCACAGCAGTTGCATGATAGAAATTGTAAGATGAGCTTGGAATTAAATGTAGATGAGATTGAATAAAGATATAGGAAATCAGTGGGAATTGGGACTTAAGGAAATAGGGACACAAGATAAAAAATAGATATTAAAATGAATAATTAGCAAAGGCTTAGAAGATTGAGTTTTGCTCCAGGTCAGAAACTAGGAATTGATTGATGGCCTCTTGACCCAGAGAAGTAACTGTGGGTAGCTAAGAAGAGAATGGCATGGCAAGGAGACATGATAATTTTGAAGGAAAAGTATGATAGACCATGATTTGTGTAGGAGAACAGTATCAGATGTAGAACCAGATAAATGTAGGCTCCATCTCAACATCTACTAACATTAGTCCAAGGTTCTCCAAAATGAGAAACCAAGAAAATAACTTCAATATTAACCAAAAATTACCATAAATTGAATCTATTATTACCATTATTTTCTATTATCTATTATTGGGCGTATCTTGCTAAGTTGAAGATTGCATTTAGTACTTCTCATGCAGCTTTTCAAGTAGCTCATGACTAGCCATGAAATATTAATTTGTTATTCTCATTTTATAGATGAACATCTTTGCCACAAATATGATCATATAATAAATATATTATATGATAAATGGCATTTATTAAATAATAAATGGCAGAGGCATGATTTAAAACCATATCTGTTGGACACCACATCTCTTTCAGTTTTAAAATTGATGCTTAATTCCTTTCCCACCAAATCTCCTGTAAAGAAACCAAAGCATTTGGCAGACACAAATTTAACTTAAGTTTGATTCCAAACATCTTTATAGGAATTAGAGTTCTTGAGTATAAAAAACATGGTTATAATTTGTCAAGAACATAAAGAAATTGTCAAGGGGCCGGCTGTAGCCCAATTGGTAGGGCTCCGGTTTACCACATGGGAGGCCCCGGGTTCAGTTCTCGGGGCCTCTTCGACTGGGCAGACTGCCTTGAGAAGGCAAGCCGCCATGGGCAGGGCAAGCCCCTGTGAGCAGGGCAAGCCACCCGCAAGCAGGCAAGGCCGCCGCGCTGTGAGCTGACTCAGTGGGTCGCCGCAACGGGGGGAGACAAGCAGACACAGAAGAACGCAAAAATGAACACAGCAAGAACAAGCAGAAATGGGGAGATATATAATAAAAAAAATAAGTAAATAAATAAATAAAATAAAATAAATTGTCAAGAAGGATGTTTAGGGAAAGCACCTGTAATACTGTATGAGGGTTACTTTTTATAATCATGTTTATGCTCATCTGATATCTACCCATTGAATAAAGGAAAAAGAGATCAGGAAAATACTGCATTGTTCTGAATATAGATGGGAAAAATGTTTACTGAATATGCAACATATCTCAATTACTGTACAAAGCACTTGATATAGAATTACCCCTATTTAATTCACAAAGCACTATGGAGTCTCATCCCGTTTTCACAAATGAAAGACTTTGGGGTCAGAGTGACTTACTCAAGGTCATATATCTAATGATGTAAAAATTAGGACATTCTGAATTCGAAGCCTAATCTCTTTTTACAACTGGGTGTTCATTAGCTAGAATAAGGACAGGGATAGCAGGGAACTGTGCTGATGGTTGAATCATTGTACTTGCCCCCTGTTGCTAGCATGACAACTATTGGAAATTATTCATAGCCTCCAGAGGAGTGGTGGTAAAAATCTATGACAAGGATAATTAGGGCTTGTCTGGCTAATGGTGATCCCAGAGCTCTGGGAACATAACAGTTTCAACGATTCACCTTGCTTTTTTGAACATATTTGTGACATATTTATTTGGATAAACACAATATAAACAGGTGATGAAAATAATGAAATAACATTAAAATATCACAAATCATCATTGTCAATAGGATAAAATGTCTAATGAGAAGTTAGAGATATGTTGAGCTATTCACAATTATGAGCACAACATATCCAAAGAGAAGAGACAGAATGTAGGATTTAGATGTGCAATGATTGGATGGACTAGTACATATTAAATGTCTCAATAAGAAAGAAAATTTATTGGACTCTAAGAATAATAAAATAAAACAAAGGAGGAGAGTCACAAGTGAAATGGACACCACTTGCTCAGGGTCTTGTTTTCCCTGTCATCATGAAAATAACTTTTTTTCATGTGAGGTATAAGCCCCATAAACTAGAAGGATATATGTCTAATCTGTATGTCTTTGAATAAGAAAAATCTTATAACTAACTCTTCATTGGATTTGGGGATTTTTTTTTCATAGTTTACATTAGGTCTATATTTTTCCCATATACTCCCTATTAATAACACCTTGCACTAGTGTGGTACATATGTTATAAATTCATGAAGAACATTTTTATACTTGTACTATGAGGATCTCTGTATTATACAGTCCAAATTTTACCTTTCAATTTTTATCCTACTACCATATATATGGTTTAAAATTTCCTCTTTTGACCACATTCACACATAGTGCTGTTAACTACACTCACAATAAACAACACCATCCATTTCTAAAACTTTGCAATCAATGTAATTAGACATTTGTACAAATTAAGCATTAACTCCCCATTCTCTACTCCCTGCCCAGACCCTGGTAGCCTATATTCTAGATTCTCACTCTATGACTTTGCATTCTAATTATTTCAGATCAGAGAGATCACACAAAATTTGTCATTTGGCCTAGCTTATCTCACTCAGCATAATGTCTTCAAGGTTCAACCATGGTGTCACATGTATCAGGGCTTCATTTCTTTTTCCATCCAAATGATATTCCATTGTATGTATGCACCACATTTTGTTTATCCATTAATCAGCTGGTGGACACCTGGGTTGCTTCCATCTTTTGACAATTCTGAATAATGATGCCATGAACATTCATGTGCAAATCTGTTTGGATTCCTGCTTTCAATTATTTCGGGGCATACCTAGTAGAGTGTGGCAGTTTAAGATTTTTTTATGAATCTCAAAAAAAGAAAGATTATGTTTTTAAACTAAGTTATTCATATGAGCCTGATGTCCTTTGATTGCATTAAATTCAGTTATGGGTCCTTTGATTAGATTACTTGATAAGATTAATTTAGGGCTTTTGATTGGGTTACGCCAGGGAAGCATGACTCAGGTTGATTCTCTGCCTCCTTGCTGGGTCTGATATAAATGGGAACACAGGAATGCAAAGGAAGGCTGCTATTTTTTATGCCACCATGTGAGTGAGCAATAGAGAATTTCTTAAGTACAAACACCCAAGAGGCTGGGCTCCTAGAGATCGTGAGCCCAGAGGGGAAAGCTGAGAACTTGGCAGAGATTTGCAGCCATCTTGCTTTGCCATGTACCTGGACAAAAGGATCAACAGTAGCTGACATTGCTGAAAAGCACCTCTTATGATGCCTCAATTTTGACTTTTCACAGCCTTGGAACTGTAAGCTTTTACCCTAATAAATCTCCTTTATAAAAGCCAACCCATTTCTGGTACTTTACATCAGCAGCCTTATGGCAAACTAAAACAGAAATCAGTACCAGGAGAGTGCAGTTGTGCTGCTTGCAATTATCAAAAATGCTGAAACAGTTTTATACATGGGTATGGGGTGTTTTTTGAGGAATAACGAGATTCTTGATAGAAAAAGCGTACATTGCTTTGAAGAGACTCTTGGTAAAACTACAGACACTAAAGATAGTTTTGATAAGGCCTTAGAATGAAATGATAAAACTATTATTGGAAACTGTAGGAAAGGTGGCCCTTGTTTTAAAATTAAAGAGAATTTGACAAAAATTAACTCTTGATGTTAGATGGAAGGCAGTCTTTGAAAATGACAAGCTTTGACATTTATCTGAGTATATTTCCAAAGTAAATGTGGAAAATCTGGCTTAGCTTCTCCTTGCAGCTTATAGCAAAATTCTGTAGCAAAGAGATGAGAACTAAATTGTTGGGCACAAAGAAACCAGAGATTGATTTGGGATATTCCAAACTTCTGGAAAATAAACCCCATAGGATAATGTCCCATGTGAGAACCTAACTAAACTTGGAACTTATAAGTCAGGATTGGAAATGCAGTTATCCGAAAAGGACTTGTGCAAAGTCTTACTGTCTTACAGCCTGGACCCATTTCCTTCATGCTAAATCAACAAGGTTTTTGTGAGATCTTATGAAAGAAACCACTGTCAGCCTGGACTTAAAAGGACAGGGTGAGGAAAGATAAAAGAAAAACGGTTTCAAGAAGAAAACCATGGAAGCGCAGGTCTGGAATTAAGATATCTCCTCAGGCCAAGAGAAAGACACCACTCATGTGTATGGAAAGGGTGAGTTTGCCTTGATGAGATATCACTTAGTCTCATTGAGGATCCCTTGTATGTGATGAATCAGATTTCTCTTGCTACTTTCAGAATTCTCTTTATCTTTGGTATTTGACATTCTGATTAGTATATGTCTCAGAATAGGTCTACTAAGAGTTATTCTGTTTGGATAATGTTGTGCTTCTTGGGTATGTTTACTTATGTCTTTCATAAAATTTGGGAAATTTTCAGCCAGTATTTACTCAGATACTCTTTCTTCCCCTTTTCCTTTCTTTCCCGCTCTGGGCACACACATGATGCATATATTTGCATGCTTTGTGCTGTCACTTAAATCCCCAAGACACTGCTCAATTTTTTTTCTATTCTTTTCTCTCTCTATTCTAACTGTATGTTTTTGATTGCCCTGTCTTCAAGTTTGCTTGTTCTTTCTTCTTCCTGTTCAAATTTGCTGTTGTATGCCTCTAGTTTATTTTTAATCTCTATTATTGTGCCTTTCATCCCCATAATTTCTGTTACAGCTCTTTTTATACTTTCACTTTCTTCTTTATGCTCACACATTGTCACCTTAATATACGTTAGCTCTTTATCCATATTTTCCTTCGTCACCTTCAACTGATATAGATTTGTTTGAACTTCTTTGATTAGTGCTGAATTCTTTGTCTCCTCTGAAGTTTTAATTTGTGCCATATACTCCTGTTTCTTAGTAAGGCTTTTAATTTTTTGCTAATATCTGGGTATTGGATGATCTTGATGAGTTAACTCTGAAGGTCAGTTTCTCCCTCTTGCCTAGAGTTTTATTGTTAATTGGCTTTGTGGTAAGGCTCTTCTTTTACACTTGGTCAAACTTATTCTAGACTTTTAGAGTAACCTGTGTTTAACTGTTCATATTTTCTCAGCTCTTCTTCATCTGATTCTTACTTTAGACATGTGGTGCAATTTTTAAGATTGCACTATTTGTGCGATTGTTTCACCTCTAGGAGAAAGCTCTTTTTCCTCTTTAACTTCTCTAAGAATCTTGATCTGTCTGTTTTGTTTTGTTCTGTTTTGTTTTGTTTTTGCAGAATTTTATCCCTGGCTCCTATTCTTTGTTTAAATTATCCCCATCTCTTGGTGCCTCCTTTTCCTTGCACTTTCCAGTTCTGGGACCCATCCTGTTTTACAGCAGTTCTGTTTATTGGCCCTCCTTTATTTTATTTTATTTTTTTTTAAAGATTTATTTATTTTATTACATATCTCCCCTTCCCCCCCGTTGCGGGGACACGCCGAGACTTGGTCACTGCGCAGGCGCGGCTTTCCCCGCTTGTGGGCGGCTTCTGCTTCCATCACGGCCGGCAATTTCAGTTCGCGGGTGGCTGGCTGTGCTCGATTTGCAGGCGACCTGCCCTGCCCGTGGCGGCTTTTGCCTGTCCGTGGCAGCTTTTTGCCCTGCCCACGGCGGCTCCGGCCCGCCCATGGCGGC
>PVKH010039132.1:0-11227 GCA_004027955.1 Chaetophractus vellerosus | reverse complement strand
AAAGGAAGGTAAGCTTCTCTCTTTTCAGAAAGGAAAAATCTTTCCTAGAAATCTCCTCAAGACTTCCCTTCAGGTCCCATTGGACAGGATTGGGTCACACACCCACTCACTAGTGGCAAGGGAGCCTGGGAAAGCTTCTAGCATGAGAAGTAGCCTCTGCTAGAAAGGAAGTGGATGAGGGCTGTTGGGTAGGCAATCAACAATGTATCCCAAACTTTAGACAAACATGTACCGAGATCTTTCTTGTATCCCTGTATCACCCATACTGTCACTTATTTAATATTTTCCTTAAATCAACTTATTTTTTAACCTGAATACATTTACTGAGGTAGGAAATTTTATAACACTACAGAAAATGTAAAACCACTACTAGATACATTTTTCCAATCCATATTAAAATGAATTCATAGTGATTAAACAAAAAATTATTTGCCATTTGCCCTGTTTTACCTACAGCCATCTCTTGTCCCACCAGCAGTACTCATACTTTGGAGGTGAGCCGTACCAGGGAAAACTCATTTCCTCCTAATTCTTGGGCCCTTATATGAAGAATTCCCTGACAAAGAGTTATAAAGTGCATTATAAGGTACCATCATAACTACCTTTTTACAGTAGCACTAACAAGGCCCTACCTATCATTCTCCAACTCTAGCTATAAAGCTGTAGACATTTAGCAAAAGCCCTTCTCAAAAGGTTTTGTTTTGTGCTTTTTATTAAAAGAAAAACCATCCCAGAGGCTGTAGGGGCCACCACATGCTCTCTGTTCATGCCTGGGAATGAGAACATCCCTACTTATTTGTCTAAGCATCCTCCTTCACATTTACACAAAAGGATGCACCTACTGTGGACAGAGAAAGGAGAGCAATGTCCCCTACTTACATCAGAGGCTGGGCCCTTGTCGGCTCCTGGGCAGGAGAAGGTGACAAATTCATGGCACCTCTTGTGCACAACAAAGCAGCAGACTGCAAAAGAGAGATGGGGGTGGGGGGAGAAGGAAAGGGGAGGAAGGAAGAGAGGGAAAAGGGGGGGAAGACATTATTAAATCTGGGCTTCATATATTCTCAAAATTATGCTCCCTTGAAGATCCTTAATTTAAATTACCTGGTTCCACTGGTTTTGGAACAGACATTATTTCTTAGAGCAGGCACCAGATGAAGTAGTTGGCTTGTGTTTAGGTCCATAATGTATTAAAATTATATATCTTTAAACACTAACTCATACTTAGAGAAATGAGATGTTCATACAATGAAGGGCGTGTGGAACTGAGAGGGAGCAGGAAGGGCAGATGTGCCTCCCCGTCTCACCCAGGAGCAATGGTAATTGAGCGGAAGATGGTAGAAATAGGCTACAATGTATTAGATTGCTCCTTTCATATTTTGCAACCAATTAATATAGTTTAATTTGTGTGAGTTAAATGCAACTATGATATAGCTCCATAATATGGGATTATATCACCAGGGGAGGGAAAAGTTCAGAGAATATACTAAAAATGATGCTAATTATTTTATTCTTGTTCAAATCTTACTTTACAGGTTTGCTGCTCAGTTCCTATAAGATGGGTGCCATGCTGTAGGGACTAGCTTAGAACCTTTTCAAAGTACTTCCACAGTGAATGAAAATTGAACAGTAAACCTCCAGGTTTCTCTCTCTCTCTCTCTCTTTTTTTTTTTTTTTTTTTGACTTTTTGATTTAAAAAAAAAATTTTAAAGAAGTTTTAGATTACATAAATGTTACATCAAAACCATAGGGGATTTCCATTTACCCCACCCCCACCCCTCCCACACTTTATCACATTAACAACATCTTTCATTAGTGTGGTACATTTGTTACAATTGATGAACACATATTGAATCATTGTACTAACCAAGGACTACAGTGTACATTAGAGTTTACACTTTGCCCCACACGATTTTATAGGTCTCTTACTGAAATAATGGACCTAGTTAACAATTACCAATGGCTGCTAGCATCACACAAAGAGAACCAGACTCTCCCTGTCTCCTGCTGAAAGTCCACCCTTCCACCTATGACGTATTCCAGCAAAATAATCAATTCTAAATCAGTCCAAGCATCATGATCCAACCACCAATTTACAGAAAATACAAGTCACAGAGGAACATATAAATAACACCAAAGGGAGGCAATCAGCAAGAAAGGGAGAGGGGGAGGGGAGGGCAGAGGAGAAGCATTTAAAAAGATTAAAGAAACATATCAACTAAATGCAAAGTGTAGACCTTGTTTGGATCCTAATTTGAATAAACCAATAGTTTAGAAAAATTATGAGACAATCAGGGAAATGGATATGCTCACTGACTTTTTATGATATGAGGGAATTATTATTATTGATATGTATTAGGGAATATTAATTTTTAGTGTGATAATAGTATTGTGGCTGTGTTTTATTAAGAGTCCTTATCTTTTGAGGATATATCCTGAAATCTTTATAGGTAAAATGGTTTGATTCAAAATAATTCAGTGTTCCAGGGAGGAGAGAAGATAGGGCTATAGATGAAATAATGACATGATTGGTCATTACTGAGCCTGGCTAATGGACACATGAGGAGTCATTCTGCTATTCTACTTTCACATATGTTTGAAATTTTCCACAATAAAAGTTTGTTTTTTTTAATCCTCATGCATGGAAACCAAGAAGAGAGTTCAAAGGGGCCAATTTCTTTCTTTGCTTTCTCCCTTTTCTGTTTTAATGTTTATTGTGTATAAAATGTTTGTATCAGATTTTGCATGTTGTGCATGTGTACATGACCCTCTGTGCCTGTATGTCTGTGAATGCCAAGAGAAATATATGAGCAGATGGCAAAAAAAAAATGCCAGTAATGGCTAACTCTGGGCAGTAAGATTGCAGATTATTTTTACTTTCACCCTTACATTTTCCTGCATTGGTTGAAACTTTTAACAATGAATATATATTAATTAGAAAATCAGGAAAAACAAAACTACTTTCATTTTGGAAAAAAAAACAGTTAAAGAAAAACAGTGATGTATAATTGTCAAAAGTGAAATCTCAATGTTTGGACTGATTAACAGTGAAAAAAAATTAAACTGGAAATCTAAATTGAGGAACTTTCCCCAGAATTCTGTAAAAAAAAAAAAAAAAGCAAGGAATAAATGAAAATGCTATGAAACATGTAGGATAGATCCAAAAATTATAATACTCATCTAAACGTATGCTCAGGATAGAACAGAGACAGTGGCAAGGAGGATGCAATCAAAGAAACAGGAAGATAAATTCCCTAAAGATTAAGAGGAGCGTGATTACTAAATTGAGAGAAACTGTGACGTGTCAATAGGTATTAATTAAGAAGAAAAAGTCCTACGGTGGGGATACCAAGTCGCTGAAGTCATTCTAAAGTGTCCAGCAGGAGCAGGGAGTGGGCAGTGGAACAAAAATCATTTCAACATCAGATTTCCCATCATCAATTTTGAATACAATGAATACATATGTAAAAATATCTATATGATGCAGCAGTATCTTTAAAGCCTCGGAACAATCATTTTGATCCTAAAACATCATGCCCAGCCAAACTAGCATTCAAGTGAAAGGGCAAAATAAAGACATTTCCAGAACCCAAGAACTTAGAAAATTTATTTCTCACAAAAGAAGTACTATAGAATAGACACCTGTAAAAATAAATAAATAATAAAAGAGGAGCACATGTTGTAAGAAATAGGGGTGAAAGGAAAAAAACAGAAAGAAAGAGTGAGGAAGGAGAGAGGACAGAGAGAGTGAGAAAAAGAGGCGGGGGGGGAATAGAGGAATTACCTGAATCTAGATAAGAAGTGCAGGGAGGGAGGAAGGCTCAAGAATTAAAATCTGCTAACAGTCATGTTTTATTTTCCAAGAGATTATAGATATTGAGAAACCACATATTATTATAGGACACGATAAGTTTAAATATATGTGTTAACATTTAAGGACGAAAATAAGAATAGAAATACTATGTATAACTTTGAGACCACTAAAGACTAAAACTGGACAAAAATATAACCTAATCCAGCTGGCCTTAAAAAGGTCTTTATCATGTCCCAAAGTCATATAAATAGTATTACATAGGTTTTAGTTTTATATGGATCGCATGCCCTTTAAACTCTTTAATCCATCTGTAATTTCTTGGTATTATGATATGAAATAGGAATCTAACTTTCTATTTTTTTTCAAATAGGTAACCAATTGTCACAGAATCCTTTATTGAATAATTCATCACTTCCCCACTGATTTCAGATGCCAACTTTTATTATATGCTAAATAATTATATACACTGGGGTCTGTCTTTGGGCCTTCTATTCTATTCCATTGATCTGTCTATCTATTCTTGTAGTACAGCAATATTGCCTTTAATTATAGTAGCTTTATAATATGTTATATCTTGGCAGGGCAAGTCCTCCCTCATTATCCTTCTTTTCAACATTTTCTTGGCTATCACTGCATGTTTATTCTTCCAAGTGAACTTTAGAATAGGTTTATCACATTTTTTTAAAATACCAATGGAATTTTTATTATAGTTATATTTAATTAGTTAATCTCCCCCAACAAAAATTTATTGAGACTGACTGAAATTGTGTTAAAATCTAACTTTATATTCCCAAATACTCTTTAATGCTCTCTACTTAGGACCCTACACATTTCTCATTTAGTATACTATGAGGGACCTTTTTGTACTATATTGATTTTGAAATTTTTCCCCTGTTTCTCAACTGGTTATTGTTTATGAATAGGAAAGCAACAGATTTTTAGTATATTTATTTTGTAAGCAGTTATTTTTATTGAGCTCATAGACTTTTTGTGGGTTTTCAGTTGCTTCCCTTGAGAAAAAAAATCATAGTATCCCAAATAATATTTTTCTTTTCTTCTTTCCGATACATATACCTCTTTTTTCCAGTTATCAAATTTCAACATCTAGAACTTTCAGAATAAGATCCAATAGAAGGGATAATAGCAGATAGTCCTGTCTCGATATGAACTTTTACCAACTTCACCTCTCCCTCACTCTATACATTTCAACCACACAGGAAGAGGTTCTACCTCTTCTTAAACTATCTTTAGGAATTTATATTCTCCTTACAAATTGCCCGTAGTATTCTCCTCAGTATATCATCTTATCTGGGATGATACTATGCCCATTCTCATTCTTTCCTTACCTTTTATTGGTAGGTAGTCTCTCTTTTTATTTTTTCCAGAAGTTTATCTTCTTTGCTGTATATTTTATGATTCTATCATTTTAAAAAAGCATAACTTGGAAATATTTATCAATTCTACTGTTTTCCTTTTTCCTACTTTATAAATTGCTACTTTTACTTTTATTTGTCCTACTTATTGATTAGGACTAGAGATTCTGGAGTCAAATTGTATCCATCATTTGTTTTGCGTCCTGTAACTACCATTTGAAAACAGTATGATTTGGGCAGTTCAATATATCTCCCTGTATTTCATTTTCCTCTCTGAAAAATAGCAGAGATAATAACAGTGCCCATCTCATGTAGTTATTGTGAAAATTATATGAGATAATCCATGCTCAAGAACCAGGCCTAGCATATCATGAACTTTCAACAAATGTCTGCTACCATTATTTAGCGTTCTTTTTATAAAGCTTCTTGAATTAACTGCTCAGTTAATTTTTCCCATTCTTCTTAAAGACTTTTAGGCTAAAAACCTTACTCTAAGTACAGCTTTAGATGCATCCTATGTGTTCTATTTAGTGCTATCATTGTTTTAAGTTTCTAAGTGGTCTATTATTGTCATTTTAATTTCCTCTTTGACCCAAAGCTATTTGGGAAAGGTTTTTCTTTTTTCATTTACAAGTAGTTGTTTTAGTCTAGAACCTTTCTTCAAAATAATTAAAACATCAATTATGATCTTATTCACCCCTTTGGCTGGGGATCGGGGTGGGACTCATCTCTGGTTTACCAGTGGTATTGTGTCTACCACAATACCTGGTACATAATTGATAAATAAATGTTTGGTGAGTGGACAAACAAAAGAATGAATATCATTAGCAAAGGAGAAAATAAGAAAGCTCAACCAACTACAGTTCATGTAGTTCCTGGCTGGTCCTTCACATTCCATAAACATGAGTAGAATTAAAAGAACATTGATCATTGAAAAGGTTCTTTAGGCAGCCTTCCAATTATCCACAGAAATAATCCATTCCTATGGAGGAAGTATATGCCAAGTGACATGATTATACTCTGTGCATAGTCCATAGGGAATTCTCAAGATGCTAGGAAAATACTTTCCAAAGTTGGTGAGTTTCTGGTGTAGATATTTGTTTTACATAATGTACTTCTGAAAAGTGCAAATCAAATTTCCAGTTAACTAAAACACTTTAAAGAGAGTAGTAGGGCTATCTATTTAAAGAAACAAACTAAATCCTTTTGTGATGCAAATAAACACCCCCTCATTTCTGTTTGCAAAATTCAGGGGAGACCAGTTTTTCTTAGAGACAACATTTGCTGAGCTGTTGCAAAATGTACCGTATCCTCATTTCAAACAGGTACCTGGTAAGAGCCAAGAATTCCTAGATGCTTCATAGTTTATTCAATAGCTCCTTGCTCTGCAGAGGTTGAAAGCTGGCAGCCTACAGCCTTTGAATCCAGTCTCTAATCATGTTTTATTATGACTATATAATATTTTTTAAAACTTTTTGAGCCAACAATTTAGTATCAGAAGATTTTAAAAACTTAAATTTACAGCTTTTCTTGGAAGATTGGGCAATACTGGCCCTCATTCTTGGCTACAGCTGAATGAAAATTTCCCCCTATGGACAGGCCAAGCATGCATTCTCTGACCTAGCCTTCACCAAGCATTTTCATTACTCACCCGACCTAGGCATTTGCATTTGAGATTCATGAGAAAGAGATCTCAAGCTCTGTCTACCTCCACCTCTCCTTTTCTGCCTGTAAGATTATGAAGGCCACATGCCAGCTGTGGTAGGCAGAGCAATGAACCCCCGTTGCAGGTGAGATTAAGTTGAGGCACTTGAGATGGAGAGATTAAGCTGGGCCCAATGAAATCAAAAGGATCCTTATAAGAAGAAGACAGGAGATTCAGAGTCAGAAAAGGAGATGTGACAACAGAAGCAGAGGTTCATATGATGCCATTATCGGAAGGGGGCCACCAGCCAAGGACTGTGGACAGCCTCTAGAAGCTGGAAACAAAGGATGGACTCTCCCCTAGAAGGTCCAGGAGAATGCAGCCCAACCAACACCTTGATTTTAGCCCGGTAAGACACTTTTTTTGACCTCTTGAACTGTAAGATAATAAAGTTGTGTTGTTTTAAGCCAGTGAGTATGTGGTAATTTGTTACAGCAGTAATAGTAAACCAATACACCAGCCAAGGATCAGAAACACCCGGTTGATCCCAGAAGCAGTAGACTGTAGTCAAAAGCCCAGGTGACACACCCAGAGGACCTCTGTGGAATGTTTTCCCCAAGAAAGCATCAGGACTCCAGCTCTCTGCTCCACACTGCACCCCACCTCAAACTTCCAACTCTCACCACTAAAACTTACTCATTGTACTCCAAGGAGAACCAAATCAAGTAGTCAAAATTTACTTTTATCTATTTGGAGTTGGTCCTACCCTTCTAATCAGTTCTGACATCTTTAGGAAGCAATCTTGTCCCCTAAACCCACATCAATCCAAAATAGAAATTCCAGCACTAGCTGCAGATATCTGTGGTGGGAGAAGAAAGAGAGAGAGACCCTCAGCACATTCTTTGTCCCTCATCTCTCTCAAGAGGCCCCAAACTGGCCACCCCTCTGGGGAGAAGCCCATCATCTGCAGGAGTTACTGGCCTGCTCTCTGGAGTAAGATGGACCTCAGTTCAAGCCCTCATTCTACCACCTATAAGCTGAAGGACATTATTCCAGTTACTGTGCCTCTCTGAGCCTTACCTTCCTTCTCCAAAATGGGAATAATAATAGTACCTACTCTTATAGGACTGTTGCAAAACTCAAATGAGGCAATATATGTAAAGTGCTTGGTAGAAAGGGATATTTTAGTTGGATCTACCAGGCATGCAAATTTTGCTTTGCAATGGCTGGGAGGGATCACTCTTTCCTCCCAGGTCAAAGCTGACCATAGGTTTAGCTGCATTGAACTCTGCCTGGTGTCCAAGATGAGGCAGGGCTCCCCCAAATGCTTTCCTGAACCATCTCCACGATTAAAGGCAGAAAGGTCTTGTCACTATATTCACCCAGGACCTGACCTTACTAGCATTAACAAGAGTAACTCACCTGGCCACACTACTTGAGTTTGCAAAGGGCTTTCATATCCATGATTTGACCTGAGCCTCATCACGGTCCTATAAGAAGGTATTAGGATTCTCGTTATATCAACGGGGATGCTCAGAGAGAAGAAATTCGCCCCAGGTCTGTCAGCCAGCTAGTCAGTGGCAACGCCTGTCTTTAAAACCAGGTTTGTCTTCCTCTTAGAACTCACACTCTCAACTTAGAGTTGCATTTGTGTTTGTCATTCATCTGACAGTTCCAGAAGAAATCCTCCCCCACTTTCCTCACCCCCGCATTCAGTCAGTTGCTAAATCCTACTGATTTCTTCCTTCGCAACATCTTTTATACCATATCCTGCTGTACAGTCCCCACTGACTCCACCTTAACTGCCCTCAGTCACTCAGACATGGAATTTTGCAAGAAAGCCTTAACTGGTCCCCCCAGTCCACCTTGATATCTCACCTCTAGGAGCCAAAGTTTCCATAACTATAAAGGAGACAAGACCACCAATGTCACCGGGTTGCTTTGAAAAGTAAATGAGATGTCATGTATGAATGCAATCTGTAGTGTCGGGCACAAGTTAAGCTGTCAGAGAAGGTTCATCAACATCTTTCCAGCCTTCCAAGATGGAGGGGTTCATGGTGTGGGCTCTACAGCCACACTGCCTGGCTTCATTTTATTAGCTACGTGACCCTGAATAATCAGTGGATCTGGCTGTGCCTCAGTTTCCTATTCGGTAAAATAGGGATATAATAGTACTCTCTTCATAGCATTGTTATGAGGATTAAAGTGCAGTAAGTGCTTAATAGATACTAAGTTGCCAATATTATTCCTATCTACACCCTCCCTCCCCCCTCCCCCATGCAGCCTACACGCACCTGGCAAAGTCATCCTCTTAAATCCCAGTGTTCATTAAAACATCCCCTTGCTCCAACACATCCACTAGTTGCCAATCACCTAGCATTAGGCTGTCCAATATGGTAGCCATTAGCCACTTGTGGCTGTTTAAGTTTAAATTAATTAAATAAAATTTATAATTCAATTCCCCAGTCACACTAGCCACATTTCAAGTTTCTAGTCATATGTGACTACAGACTGCTGCATTGGACCATGCCAATATAAGGCATTTCCATCATTGTAGATAGTTCTAGCTGGCCTAAAAAATAAAGTTCAAATGCCTTAGCCTAGCATCCATCCACAATATAACCACCATCTAACTTGGCTCTCATCTCCTACCACTCCACTGCCCCGTACTCCTGCCAGGCTGAATGACTGTCCCTTTCTATAATATATTTTACTCATTCCCTGTTGTGCAAATTTGTTTCTCAAACATATCAGTGCCAACAGCCCATAAAACACAACCCACAAATGAAATTTAAGGCAGACAAGCTTAGTCCCTCAACCAGCAGACTGGAGGCCAGATTGAAACAGAAATGGCACCTTCCACAGGATAATTCATCTCGGTATCCTCACGGGGACAGACGATGGCTCATTTATTCTATCTACTTTCATGCAGGGGTCACAAGCTCAAATGTCTGTGAAGGCCAGACTTTGTGACAAAGTAGTGAAGGGTGGTGACCGGCTGAACTGGAGAGCCCATGACCCCATCTCAGGGACAGTCACCACTCAGCTCTAAGCCGACGGCGGCCCTGGGTTTGCTGATCCAGGGTTGTCAGGTAGGATTTTTGAACTCTTTGTCAGTCATCCAAACACACAGATTTGCAGGCTCTGTCTTAGCTGATTATCCTGCCTAAAATATGACCACCTTAGTTATATTTATCTCGGAGCTAAAATATCCTTAAACACAGACTGGGGTAAGACCAAAGACTTCACAAATGGTTGGGAGGATGAAATTAGATTAATGTGCCTAGCACATGTCTAGCTCATATCTAATTCTTAATAGGAATGCGGATAAATTATGAATGAATGTATGAATGATGAATGAATGAAGGAGCTCTATTCATCACTCCCACATTCAGAAACTGCTCATCAAGGCAGCTGAAGACAGTGATGGTACAATGGTATGTGTGAGTCTGGAGGCTTCCTGAGCTCCAAGGGTCATCTCACAGCCATGCTTCACCGGCTTTGAAAATGCAATGAAAGTTCTTCTTAAAAGAGTATATCACGCTTACGGTTTTTAAAAAATGCTCTACTCCCAGTTACTGGAGAGAACTACTCTTCCTAGTTTCCCTGTATCATTCTCTATATAGGAAAGCACATGTGTGAATCAATACATACATATGGAGGGAGC
Source organism: Chaetophractus vellerosus (assembly GCA_004027955.1). Taxonomy (NCBI): domain Eukaryota; kingdom Metazoa; phylum Chordata; class Mammalia; order Cingulata; family Chlamyphoridae; genus Chaetophractus; species Chaetophractus vellerosus. Next base: position 731 of record PVKH010039132.1, on the reverse strand, counting down.
CACTATTTCCTTTACGTTTTTATCTATGTCCCTTTTATTTTACACAGATGATAACATATTCTACACGACTACAATCATCCCTGGCTGCACATTCAAATCACTTGGGAACTCTGGAAACAAATCGGTGCTCAGGCCCAACCCCCAAGAGATTCTGATTTAATTGCTCTGGGGCGGGACCCAAATATCAGTCCTTTTAAGAAGCTCCCCAAGCGATTCGGATGTGCTGTGTGAGCTGAGCTTCCCTGCACTGCACACTTCTCTGCCGCGTGCTTTTTCTTCACTTATCACATCTGGGAGCTCATTCCAATGACCGCCCTTGTGCTCCCACAGCTGCATCTTATTCCACTGTTTGAGTGGGCTCTCTTTTATTTACCCAATCTCACAAGGAGTTCTTAAGGTTCTGATGGTGATTATTTCCTCCTGTAAGCGAGGAGGAACAGGCAGCAAAGTTCATTTATTTTTTAATAGCCAAGCACTGTGGGGAGGGGAGAGCAAGAGCAACAACCTTGCAGGGGTCAGCGGCTGCAGGAAAGGAATGTTTTAGGTTATAATGTCACCAAATTTATTTAACTAAGCAAGATAAAGCAGTTGAGCCAACAAGAGGTAAAGAACAAGCCTCAGAAGTAAATAAACTCATGAGAAGAAAGCCACACACACATCCACCCCCTTCTGCCATAATAATCCCGGGGGAGAAAGGCCCACTGAGCAGGCCCCGACGGGAAGCAGGACAC
>PVKH010039131.1:0-11225 GCA_004027955.1 Chaetophractus vellerosus | reverse complement strand
ACAGTGAAGTGGACTGCTCAATATAAAATCATGAGGTTTTTTTCCCCAGCTGGAAATCATGGATGCTAAGCCCCACCATCAGGGCAAAGGGCTGTAGCCAGCCCAGAATCCCACCAGCAACCCAGTGAGAGGGAGCACACTCTGAGAGTGGGAGGATACTGGTAAAGGGTGGAGAGGGGTTTCCTGTCTGTGGGTTTGGATGCCAGGACCCCCTAACAGCTTTTGGGAGCAAATAATCCAGCTAGAAGTGGTGCTGAGCTGTGGGGAGAGGCAAATCTGCTGCTGAAGCCTGATTTACCTAACAGACTAGAGACACAGAGGATTGGCTCAGGAAGGGGCAGAACCAGTCAATTTTACAGTTCCATGCTGAGTAACAGAGTCTCAGCTCCCCTGGGGGGGTTAGGTAGCCAGAAGTGTTTGATAAGTTTCCACAAGCCTATTTGGGTTCCCCTTGGTGTAGGGGGTGGTCCAGAAGAAGCCATCTTTTGGGACCCTTATGTCATCAAGAAAAAATAATTTTAACTTTGTTTCATTGCTAAAATCTGCCTCAAACCTGCAGAGAGAAGGCTGCAGGGTAATTGATTGATGAACACAGGCTGAGAGGCTCCACAACAGCCCAAGAATGCTGTTCTTCTTTTGCTTTGTTTGTCCGCATATTTGTGTGTTTATTTGGTATTTCTGTTTCTTGCTTTTCCTTCCCCTCCCCCCAACTTTTTAAAATTAGGTGCTGCTAGGTTGTTTCTTCTTTACCATGCTTATTCTTCCTTGATTTCACATTCTCTGTGTATATTCATTTTGTCTACCAATGCTATCTCTTTTCCTTCCATCATCTTTCTACCTTCTGCTTTCTGTTGTGGTTCTTACATTCCTCCTATTTTCATTTGTCCTCAACTTCATAGGTGTCTTTATCTATCTTGTCTATTCTGTTCTCTTTACATTTTTTTATTTAACTTTTTCCTTTCAGCCCTTTCTTTACATTTTTCTCTCTCCTCATAATTCTGTCCTTTTAAATCATTCTATATATTTTTCTCTATTTGAATTCTCATTCCATTGTAGGCACTCCACATTTTTCCCCCTATTACTCTACACTGCCTACATGAGTGAAATATTCATTTTACTAACTCTGATAAAGTCCCTCCTATAACTTTTATCAATATTACTATTATTCCTTTTCCTTTCTTACACCTTTTGACTCCTCTGGCCCTAACCCTTTTCCTTCAAGGGAACATAGAAAACAGTAAGGAATTATAATGAGAAGAAGAAAGTGTCAAAGAGAAAACTTAACAAACACATAGAACCACTAGCTAACTAAAACTCTAGAGCAGGGAGAGATGCTAATCAACTGAATAAATCCATCAAGTTAAATGATGACCAGAGGGCAACAAAAAATTACAAACCATACTGAGAAATGGGAAGACATAGGCCATTCCAATGAACAAACTAATACCCAGGAAGAGATGCAGAACATCAAAGAAATAATCAAAGCTGTCCAAACAAATTTCATAGACCAACTTAATGAGGTGAAGGAAGAGATTCAGGATATAAAGAAGACATGGGGAGAACATACTGAAGATAACACAAAATGCACAAACATACACATTGTAGGCATATCCAAATGAGAAGAGAAGGGAAAGGGAACAGAAAGGGTGTTGAAGGGAATAAGGGCTGAAAAATTCCCAACCTGATTGAGGTATATGTATATATCCAGGAAGCACAGCACACCCCAAACAATATAAATCCCAACATGTCTACTTCAAAACATATAAATATCAAAATGTCTAATTCTTTAAAAAAAGAAAAGAAAATACTCAAGGCAGCAAAAGAAAAGAGAACCATCACATGCAAGGGAAGTCCAATAAGATTAAGTACTGATTACTCAGTGTAAACCATGGAGGCTAGAAGACAGTGATATGACATAGTCAAGATACTAAAAGAAAAACTTCCAGCCACAAATTCACTATCCACCTTAGACCCAGGGATTTAAGTAGGCTGAAAATGAATGGCTGGAAAATAATTATACAAGCAAACAATAACAGAAAAGGACCAGAGTAGATATCCAAATATTGGAAAAAAATAGACTTTAAATGCATACCTATTGTAAGAGTCAAAGATGGATTCTATATATTAGTAAAAAGGGTAAACGGTCATAAATGTTTATACACCTAATCAGGGTGTCTCAAAATACATGAGGCAAACACTGGAAAAAATAAATGGAGACATAAATGCCTCTACAATTATGGTGGGGCACTTTAATACACCATTATCACCATTAGACAGAACATCTAGACAAAGAATAAGTAAAGAAACAAAGACTCTGAGTAATACATTAGAGGACCTGGATCTAATAGACATATACAGAATTCTACACCTAAATACAGTGGGTATACATTTTTCTCCAGTGCACATGGAACATACTCCAAGAAAGATCACATAATAGACCACAGAACAACTCTCAAAGAATTCAGAAAGATTGATGTTATAGAAATAATTTCTCTGACTGCCATGGAATGAAATTGGAAATCACAGAGGGCCAGGGAACCAGATTAGGCACAAAGATGTGGAAGATAAAGAACACACTCTTGGACAAACAGTGGATCAAGGTGGAAATCTCAAAAGAAATCAGTGGGAAACAGCTGTGGCTCAATTGGTAGAGCCCTGGTTTACCACATGGGAGGCCCCAGATTCGGTTCCTGGGGCCTCCTTGAGAAGGCAGGATGCTGCTAGAAGGCAAACTGCCATGAGCAGGCAAACCACTGCAGGCAGGGCAAGCTGCCATGAGCAGGAAAGCCACCACATGGTGAGCTGACTCAGCAGGATGCCACAGCAGAGGGAGTCAAGCAGATACAGAAGAGCGCAAAAGAAATGAACACAGCCAGAGCAAGCAGCAAGGGGAGTATATATAAATAAAAATAAATCTTTAAAAAAGGAAAGAAATCAGTAACTACCTTGAATCCAATGAAAACAATAACACAAAATATCAAAACCTATGGGATGCAGCCAAAGCTGTACTGAGAGGGAAATTCATACCCATAAATGCATATATTAAAGAAGAAGAAAGAGCTTAAAATGAAGTACTAACTGCACACCTGGAGGAATTGGAAAAACAACAACAAACTAATCCCAAAGAAGCAGAAAGAAAGAAAGAACAAAGATTATAGCTGAACTAAATGAAATAGAAAATAAGACAACACTATAAAAAATAATCAAAATGAAAAGCTGTTTCTTCCAGAATTTCAATAAAATTGACAAAATCCTTAACCAGATGAAAAAAGAAAAAGAGAGAACAGTTGCAAATACTCAAAATAAGGAATGATGCAGGAGATATCACTACTGACCCCTCTTATAATAAAGAGTATCATAAGAGGATAATTTGAAAAATTATATGCCAACAAGAATGATAATTTAGAGGAAATGAACAAATTCCTAGAAACTCAAAAGCAGTCTACACTGATAAAAGAAGAAATGGATGAACTCAACAGGCAAATTACAAGTAAAGAGATAGACTCAGTCATCAAAAACCTCCCAAATAAGAAGAGCACAGGACCAGACAGCTTCACATTTGAATTCTACCAAACATTCCGGAAAGAGCTAACACCAATTCTACTTAAGCTCTTCCAAAAAAAAAAAAAAAAGAAAGAAAGAAAAGAAGTGGAAGGAACATTGCCTAACTCATTCTATGATGCTGACATTACCCTAATACCAAAGCCAAACAAATATACCACAAGACAGGAAAATTACAGACCAATTAATCAGGTGAACTTAGATGCTAAAATGCTCTACAAAATACTTGCTAATCACATTCAGCAACATATTAAAAGCATTATACACCATGACCAGGTGTATGCAAAGGTGGTTCAACATAAGAAAATCAATTGATGTAATACACTACATAAAGAGACTGAATGAAAAATAATCGCATGATCATCTCTACAGATGCAGAAAAAGCAATTGACAAAATAGAGCAACTTTTTCTGATAAAATAACACTGCAAAAGATAGGAATAGAAGGAAACTTTTTGAACATGATAAAGGGTATATATGAAAAACCCAAAGCTAAAATCATCTTCAATGGGGAAATCCTAAAACCCTTCCCTCTGTGATCAGGAACAAGACAAGGATACCCACTATCACCACTCTTATTTAACATTGTCTTAGAAGTACTTGCTTGAGCACTGAGGCAAGAAAAAGATATAAAAGGCATCCTAATTGGAAAGGAAGATGTAAAATTTCATTATTTGCAGATGACATGATCCTATACATAGAAAGCCCTGAGAAATCTACTACAAAGCTTCTTAAACTTATAAAGGAGTTCAGTAACATCTCAGGCTATAAGATCAATGCTCAAAAATCAGTAGTATTTCTATACACCGATAACAAACAATCTGAGGAGGAAATCAAGAAGAAAATACCATTTACAATAGTAACAAAAAGAAACAGATACAAAGGAATAAATTTAACTAAAGATGTAAAGGACTGATATGCAGAAAACTACACAACATTGTTAAAGGAAATAAAAGAAGACTTAAATAAATGGAAGAATATTCCCAGGTCATGGATAGGAATACTAAACTTCATCAAGATGTCCATCCTACCCAAAGTAATCTAGAGATTTAATGAAATCCCCAAAAAAATCAAGACTATTTTTTAAAGAGTTGTAAAAACTAACTACCAAATTTTTTGGAAGGGTAAGAGGCCCCCAAAATCCAAAAAACATATTGAAAAAGAAAAATGAAGTTGGAGGTATCACACTACCTGACTTTAAAACATAATACAAAGCTACAGTGGTGAAAACCACATGGTATTGGCACAAGGATAGACATATTGACCAATGTAACTGAATTGAGAGTTCTGATATAAATCCTCACATATACAGTTATCTGATATTTGACAAGGCCACCGAGTCCACTCAGATGGGAGAGAATGGCCTCTTCAAAAAGTGGTGAATAGAGATCTGGATGTCCATATGCATAAGAATGAGAAAGGACCACCATCTCACACCCTATCTGAAAGTCAACTCGAGATGGATCAGAGATCTAAGTATAAGAGCCAAGACCATAAAGATCTTGGAAGGTAATATAGGGAAGCATCTACAGGACCTTGTAATAGGAAATGGTTTCATGAACTTCCCACCAAAAGGACGGGCAGCCAAAAAAAAATAGATAAATGGGATCTCCTAAAAATTAAAAACTTTTGCACCCAAAGGACATTACCAAGAAAATAAAAAGGCATCCTCCCCAATGGGAGAAAATATTTGGCAACCATATATCTGATAGGACCCTAATATCCTGAATATATAAAGAATTCTACACCTCAAAAATAAGACTGACAACTGATTTAAAAAATGGGCAATTTACCTGAAAAGACAATTCTGCAAGGAAGAATTACAAATGGCTATAAATCACATGAAAAAATGCTTGACATTTCTGGCTATTAGAGAAATGCAAATAAAAACTACAATAAGATACCATCTTACACCCTTTAGAATGGTGGCTATTTAAAAAAACAACAGGCTATAAGTGTTGGAGAGGATGTGGAGGAATGGGAACTCTCATCCCCTGCTCTTGTGATTGTGGAATTGTCCAGCCACTGTGAAGGACAGTATGGCAGTTCCTCAAAAAGCTACCTATAGATCTTCCATAGGATCCAGTGAGTCCGCTGCTGGGTATATACCCAGAAGAATTGAAAGCAAAGACATGAACAGATATTTGCACATAAATTTTCATAGCAGCATTGTTCACTATTGCCAAATGTAGGAATCAGCCTAAGTAACCATCAACAAAAGAATGGATAAACAAAATGTGGTACATACATACTATGGAATATTACTCAGCAGTAAGAAAGAATAAAGTGCTAACACATGGGATAACATGGATGAATCCTGATGACCTTATTTTGAGTGAAGCAAGCCAGGCATTGAAGGTTCAACAGTCCATGACCTCACTGATATGAATTAAGTCCCTGAGAACTAGGGTCTGAAAGACAGGTTTACAAGAAAGAGAAAGAGAAAGTTGTGGAACATCACCAATAGGGACATATTCTGTGGTGAGGTGATGGAGTGTGTTTGTTTGTTGGAGGGATGGGACAGCTGGGTGGTGATATTTTTGGGTTTGGTTTTGCAGCATTGACAGGTGTGTAGGTTGGGAAGCATAGGTTAGAATACCGAGGATACTGAGGGGAGAGTTGGGAGAAGGACCAGTTGAACACTTGGTATTTGTGGGTATGAGGTAGAAAGTACAGAGTTGGGGAATGCTGTTATGGCAATGTGACAAGGTAGTTTCACTGCTTTAGGGTGTTGGTTGGGAGGGCATTCAGGACAGGGTGCATCTGGAGCAGGCTTCTAAGCAGTGTGGGAGTGTTCATCCTGTCATAATGTGTTGTATCAATGGGTGGAGACCCACACAATGAGAGAGAAGGAGAAGGACTCATATTTCAGAGGACCAATTCCCACAGAAATAGAAGGTGGGCATCTCTAAAGAGCTAGGACATTTCCCAAGAGTTCAGGACAAACCAGTGTGTCAAGACCACTTTTTGCATATAACTATGAATCTTGTCATCCAATGAGTCAAGACAGGGGGTTGTCATGGGCCCCAGGAGAATGGGGAGGGAAGAAGAGAATACATCAAATAGAGGGTATTTGGTATTCAGTGGAAATGTTTTATATTACCTTACAGTGATGAACTCTGGACATAGTAAATATCATCAAAATTTATAAAAGTGTTTGATCTAAAATGTAAGCCATACTGTAAACCATTGACAGTGTTTAGTAGCTATGTTTCACTATCTGTATATCAGTTATAACGATGGTACCATCCGCATAGAAAAAGGTTTTAATATGGGGTGAAGAAAAGGAGAGGAGGTTAGGTATAAAAGAGTGCCTTGTATTCTGTGTGTTGCTTTGCTGTGACATAAAACTTCTTTGAAAATTAAATGAAAAATAGTGAGACAATGGGGAGTGAGAGGGGAAGGTTCCACAGTACAGACTGAACACCAGATATTGCAGTGATAAAAGGGAAAATGTAAAAAAAAATATTATTTCTTTTTTTAAATTTTTTCACATTTTTTGAATAACCCAATTCTTTCATTTTATTTTTTGTTTTTTTTACATTTCCATGTATTTTATCTCTTACATTTTATCTCTCACCTTTAAGCATTATTATTTTATTTTCCTATTAATTTTATTTGGTTATTGTATTGGCTTCATCTTTTAAGAAGCTTTGGATCACATAAGAGTAAAAGCAGGTGAGAGACAATCATTGTTTGGGGGTGTCTGGGATGGGGGTGCATGGGAGGAAGTTCACCTGATCTTACATCAAAGGTATATAAAATTGTTCAAATGCTCATGGGGCATGGTCACAGTGGGTGAAGAATCACCCAATAATGAGAGAATACTGAATTCCCATGCTGGAGAGCCCTTCCATATTTTCCAAGGGAGTAGCAGCAGTCCCACAAGTGGAGGGGTAGTGTCAGGCAAAGGAGGATGATCCATTGATGGGCTCTTGTTATTGATGACTACCCTTAGGAGTCTTTGCTCTTGAAATTGAAACTTAGCCTATTGTTGTGGGGTGTCTAAGTGTTGTTTCCTGAGAGCCTCGTTGTTGTTCAAATGCATCCTCTCTCTAAGCCAAACTCAGCATATGAATGCATTACCTTCCTCCCAGTGTGGGACATGACTCCCAGGGTTAAGCCTCCCTGGTAATGACAGATTACTAACAAGTGCAAGCAGGCAATATGACTGGAAAAAGACCTCAAATAAATGGGGAGAAAGGTAAAGACAAATGAGTTCATATGGCTAAGACACTTCAAAGTGAGTCGGGCGGTCATCCCAGATGTAATGCTTATGCATATGTCAGTAGGACCTCATAGGCTTCCAATGTGGATAGCACCCCAGAGTGGCTCCTGAAGGCTCTGGAGACACTCAGGTCCTATATCAGGGCAGATAACACCAGAGTTTGGTGCCTTATCAGTGGTATCTACTTTGGAATGCTTGCTCCTGAGAGTGACAGAGTCAGACCTAAATCTGTCTTCCCTGCACATGGTCCATCTGCCCCTTCTAGTCAAACCTCTATGTGGTGCTGGAGTTTGTAGGTATATTTCCAGAGACTGGAGTCTTCCAGCTGTCCATGTGCCAGCTAAGCCCGGAATCTCAGTGGAGCTGCAACTCCTACTCTACAGCTCAATGGACTCACCAAGGACACCTAGTGGGGAAATGCTGATGGACAATGGCTATCCCAGGGAATGGAGAGAGTCTGCAGCTGCAGGAAGGATAATCCCATCCATCTTATCCATGGGATATAAGCCCCCTCTCACTTGGATGTGGAGTGGATATCATCACCCCAGACTCCTCTGGATTGGGGGTAGAGCCATGGACTAGAGTGACTTACAGGTATTCTTTATACATTTATTGTGATTTGTGCAATGGAAGAAATTACAACATTAACGTGGAGCCAGTGGCCACTGGATGCTTTGGGGGCAGAGAGAGGGAACAGCAGTTGTAATACAAGGGCTTTTTTGGGAATTGTGGATTATCATGAGTGACATTGCAATGACAAATATAAGTCATTTTATACCATCATTTAACATGCAGAAATGTGTGGGAGAGTGTGACACTTTATAAATTCAAACTAGAAACCTACAATTTATTGGTGACTGTGAAATAATAAATAAAATATGTTTACTGTGTTCCAACTGTGAAATCCTGTTGAATTTTTGTTATATGATAGAAGCCTGATATGGAATTTAGTAAGGAAAAAATTAAGCAATTATTTTTAAGATCTCAATTTCTATATGAAGCTGGCTTAAATAGGTTAGAGCTTATAAATAGTGAACTTAGCTACTTTTAATCATATTCATCATACAACGCTATCAGTAAGTTTTCAGTAAACTTCTCGGTATAAAATAAAACCACAACTACTTATTGAAGGAGTTTTTTGAAGGTTCCTGAATTTAAAAAAAGAGCAAAGAAACAGAAAAGTTTTATTGTTGAGATCAGGAGTTCATTCTGACAGTGACAGGCCTCCTGCCTGTTTACAGATAGCAGAGATTCTCTAGAAGTAGTTACATTTGTCAGGAGAAAAGGGAACACAGAGCAGGAAAGTGAAGTGCATTAAAACTGAGAATTAGAGAACGCTAGATAAGCATGTCTGAAAAGTATATTCTGTGGTTCCAAGGCAATAAGGAAACCCATTCACATTTTGATGACATAAGTTAAAATATCATTCAAAGCTGAAGGAACTTCCTAAGAAAACATTCTACATATGAAAGTTAAGTAAGGGTTTCTGTAAGGGCTACTGTGAAAAGGAAATTTATGAAGGAATCAGGTGTGAGTATAACAACCATTAATGACACACATGTCAAGCAATGTCTTTCTATATCAGCCTATTCAATTTCTGAAATATGTTCAGGCTTTATGGGAAAACACAACAGTATTTGACATGAAACAGGAGAATAAACATGTTAATTTAATGAACCCTGATATTATTAGTATATAAATATTTTCCCCAGTATAATATCTACCTATCAAGAGTTGCAAGTGATTCTTTTGAAGAGAGAATTCTAAGCACCAATGTAAATCCAAGGAGTACATGGAGAAGCATGAGAAATGTATGATGGCATTTAATGGGAACCATTTAGTGGTCATGGGAGGGATTATAATTGGTTATTATATTTTAATAGGCTCTGAATAAATAATACCCACTGATTTCTACTCATATTCTACAAGGTCATCATATTATCATAAATATTAACATCCATGGAACATTACTGATGAGAAGTGATGCATAGAAATTACCTATATTAAATCTTTTTAATCTTCTAGGCAAAATGTTACATTCCAGTAGATCGATTTTATAACTAGTAAATGATAGAAATAAATGCAAACATATACCCAAGCTCATAAATATTATATTTTACTGCTAACCCTATTCTGGAAACAAGTGTAAAAATCAGGGAGATCAAAGGATCAAGAGGAAATTTTGTTATAACCTCCTGACTAAAAAATTTTAATCAAATAAAAATGGAATAATGGGAGGCAATAAATGTGCTTAGGCTAATTCCTACTACATGTGGATCCACCATGTTTCTTTGGGATTATTTGTCTGATTGCTTCATGGCCAAGGGAAATATTCCCAAGATGTCCAACTCCACCACAGTAACTGAATTCCAGCTTACAAGATTTTCTGATAAGTGGGATCTCAGAGTCTTACATGCAATGCTGTTTCTACTGATGAACTTGGCAAATTTGATGGGGAATCTTCATTGTCACAGCGATCAACTTCAATTGGAAACTTCACAACCATATTTACTTCTTCCTTACCAATCTGTTGGTATTAGACATGTGCTACATATCTGTCATAGTCCCCAAGGCATGTGTCATTTTCCTGCTTGACAACATGGCAATCTCCATGGTTGGATGTGCAGCTCAGATATTCCTTTTCTTTTAATCAATTTTATTGATACATATTAATAAAGCATATAATTCATCCAAGGTGTACAATCAACAGTATTTGCTATAATAACATAGTTGTGTGTACATCACTTCAATCATTATTAGAACAATTTCATTATTTCAATAATAATAATAAAAAACAGACAAAGAAACAAACAAGAAAATTCCTCATCTCTCAATATCTCTATACTTCCCCCACTGTATATTGCTGCGGTTCTGGCTATTTTATCCAAAGTTTATAATCAAAAGCTTTTAGTTTAATCACAATGATCCATTGTGTTTTATCTCTTGGGACTTCAAGGAGGGAAATGTGGGTACTAGGATGTGATATGTTTCATTGGGAAGATTTATTGTGGAAATATTTATCTACTTTTAGCATAGAAAATTTGTCCTTTCCTCAAATAGAGTTTAAAATCGCTAATTTAAGCAGATGACATTTTCTCTATTTTTTCCCATTTTTCTTTTTGTCTGAGTTTTACATGATTCAAATGACACAGTTTATTTAACCACGCCTATCCATACAGGTTCTGGTTTTACTTTTTTATTATTATTATTTTTAATAAAAAATTGTTTTAGGATACATCAATTACATAAATGTTACACAGAAATTTTAGGGGTACCTATATGCCCCACCTCCCACACCTACCACAACCTCCCACATATACATCCTTCATCAGTGTAGCACATCACTTGCATTAGATATACACATTTCAGGGCTTTGCCAACAACCATGGACCACAGTTCAGACTGTAGACCACCATCTCTCCCACACAGTACTGCAT
>PVKH010039130.1:0-11233 GCA_004027955.1 Chaetophractus vellerosus | reverse complement strand
TTTGTCATATTGTATCCTGCACACAGCCTGGGGCCCCATCCAGTCATTGATTTACACTGTCCTTTTCCTACCACTAAGTCTACAAGAAATTTCTCATGCAGAGATGCACACAAGGGACCCTGGGAGACTCAGGGGGGTAGTTTCCTTAATAATGGGCCTAAAGTAAGGGAGGTGCTGGGTCTCATCAGTCTTTCTTGTATCCATCATAACATGGTGACACGATTCAGGAAAGCAATCCTGGGCGCGGGTAGGGTGTCAAGCTAAAACCATCCAAGATTGCCTATTTCGAGGACAGGCACATTTGATCCAGGATAAAATCTCAGATAAGTATGGACAGAGTATGTGTTCTTTAAACAGGTTTCCACAAATATCATTTCTCTCCACTCAACTTTTGATAGCAATTCGGCATCTTGTAATTGTGTTCAAGATTGTCTGCTCTGGGAAGGGCAGGTGCTCTGTGTGGCTAATAAGGGTGGACTGATGGGCTCACACTGGGCAGTAAGATAGCAATTCAGGGGAATCCCTTCTCTATGCGCAGGTCTCTAAACGGAAGGTGCATTGCTGAGCAAGAGCAAAATGGAAAGAGTTGAAATGGCAGGTTACATTCCTTGTAGGGTAGTAAATTTCACTGCGGGCTGGCAGCACACCACTGCTGTGTGATCCTCGCCCGTGTGGAAAGCTAAAGCAATGCCGAGAACAGTGTGCGCTGTGAACAGTGAGGTTGGGAGGCTGCCTGGCTGGCGGTGGGGCGAGAGCGGGTGGGTGGGGGGCAGGGATGAGGACAGGAGGCCCTGAGTGAACTGCGCAACAGACTTAGGGGGCTTCCGAGTGACTGTGCTTTTTCCAACACGGCTAACAATATGTAACACGTAAAGTGCAGCGCTTTCTTCTGTGGTCACTGGTTCTTTAAACTATGGTCTCATCATTTTCTCATTATCAGAGCAGATTTAAAAAAAGAAAGGTTGCTTTCTCTACAGTGATAAATGAGCTGCAAGCTGAGAGGATGAGGATTTGTGTCCACTCTGGGTGGAGCCTGCATTCATTGATCCATCACCATTGCCTAACTTGGGGCTGACTCTTGGGCAGATGTGGTCAGTGACTGCCTCTCACCACCCTCAGTGCATACCATTACCTTAAACTTCTCCTCGTAGTTCTCGAAGGCTTCCATGACCATACACACGGCCTCCATTGAGCGCTCGAGCCGGCCATCCACCCCGTTGAAGCGGTACATGCTGCCAGACACATCCACCACCAGGCGCAGCCGCTTGGGCTTCTGCTGTGGGCTGCCCAGCTGAGGAAGGGAGCAAAAGGACAGCACTGTGGCCTGCAAAGCTACCACTGGATGCCGGCCTGTGGGTCTCGCACAGGCCCTAGGGTGACGGCCATGAGGCAGGCAAATCCACCGGAGGCTCGGCACTCCACGAGGCTGTCCTGGCAGGTGGAAAAGCATCCACGGGTTGTGTTTGAGTAAATAAAATGTCAGATGTCTGCTGGTAGTGAGGGCCATGTGGGAAAGATTTGGAACATGGTCCTTTCAAGGGGATCCAGCCTAGTCTAGAACAGTTGCCTCACTGAGGCTGATGTCTTCTTAAACATAAGAATCTGAAAAGATATAAACCTTAAATTGTCATCGTCATTTCATGCCTCAGAGTCAGGGACTCTAGCAACAGACTGTATTATTTTGGAGGGGAAAACCACATGAGTTTTACTTGTACCACTTGCATAGTGACCTGGAGGTAGGCTATGAGAAACATCGGATCCCAACACAAGGTTACATGAGAGGGGTTCTGGCAAAGAACACAAGGAAAATATTTTTAAAATGTCTTTTGCCTTTGCATTCAATTTTCTTTTCCTTCCAGTTGCTGAACTACTACTTCTCTTTCCTTTTTCTTGGCAGGTAAAGGCATGAAAGTGGTAACTAGCTGCTGTCTAGCAACAGCTGTCAATTCAAATGTGTAATGTTTATGAGATTCAATTTAATTTTGGCCTCATGCCTGCCAATTTGCAGAATTTAAAGAAAAACATATTGTTTTTTTAAATGGAAGAAGAAAAAATCCAGATAATTCTGTTATTATGTACTTGGCGACATGTACGAAAGTTAAATGAGCAGAGTTAGTATTTGCAAGAAAATACTCTGGGTATTAGGGTTTAATGGCTTGAGACAAATTCAAAATATTTCTTAGAAACATGTGGAGACTGCCTAAATTAAGAACAGTGCCACGTATGCTTCCATGACTACCCGCAATTTCAGATGCATCTAAACAATTTGTTGACCACAATGAGTCAGGAAAGAAAGTAGTTGTTGACTCATACCAGTGTCACAGAAATAAGAACTCTCCAAATTACTAACAGATCTTCTCTGAGTAAACACTGAAATGAGGTAAATGACACCCGCCCTCTGCCCCCCAGCTCTCAGGGGCTACTCAGAGAATGTGGTTATCCAGGGATATAGGAAATGATACATCTCTCTAAGTGACTAAATGTTTCACCTTATTGCAATTTTGGGGGGGGGGGGGAGGAGGGTATTGTATTGCAAATATTTTTAAAATTATGGCCTAAATTTTTACATACCACAATTAGAGTTATTTAAGAGAGAATCCCTTATTTTCTGAAAAGTTTCTTCAGTTGTATGATTGACAGAGATCTTCAGAGTAATGGGAACAGGAGAAAAGCCACTAAGATTTCTCTAGCATTTTCATCTGAACAACCTTCTGGGCTGGTCTTGTGGATGGCACTGATCGCTCCCTCCACTGCTGGCTTCCAGTGGGTTCTGCTGATGGGAGGCTCTGGCTGATCAGAGGTGAGCTGGGCTCTTTATTCCCTCGGCTCCCTCTCTGCTCTTGCCATGGGTTGGCTCCCCTTCTTCTGAAGGCCACAGCTCCAGGCAGGCAGCTCTTCTGGAAACTACCTTCTCCATGTTGCTCTGGGTCAAGGGTGGGTTAGAGTCCTGCTGTTGCTAGCCCTGGGATAGTGCCCTGCCTATGTTTGGTTTTCCTAATCCCTACCCTTACCTTTGTAAATAGTCTTTTATTAAATGTTCCTTAAATTACCCAACTTGAGAGTGCTGTGTTTCTTGCTGGGATCCTAACTCATATAAACAAATAGTAGGACATGTGTTTTTGTCGTAATTTTTTTTTCTCTGTAATGCTTTCCTTGTTTGCCATGTTCAGAGTTACGGTGTTGTGACAAAGACAGCAACTCAAGAAAGCAGTTTTCTGTAAAGAAGGCCATACTATGAGATCGGAGGCCACTAGTTCACCATTACTTACTTGTGGCTCTAGCTCGCCCCGACGTTTGTAGATGGCTTTCTCTCCAGCCAGCCCATCAATGATCTTGGCATCATCCAGTTCCCCAGTAGCTTGGTGTCGTAGCCACTGTCTTTCTTTACCTTTAGCCTACAAGGACATATACACACAAATCCTTATTTTAATTAGTTTTGCAGGGTTTTGGACACATTTTATGCCTGAATAACAGGCAACACGCTTGGGATCTTTTCAATAACTGATGGTTCTGTATGAACACAGTTTCATAAATGAACTGGCTTCTGCTCTGCTGACAAAGAACTGCCCTTTGTGTGGATTCTGTCGGTTTTCATCGTTTTAACACATGGAACACTAGAATGGGCTCACTTAAAGCACATATCAATGGGAAAACAGTATGCAAATGAATCCCTGGAGAAATGTGCAATATCTGGAAATGTAGTGGGAATCCATGTCTGATGGATTTTCTGTCACAATACTGCTAGAAAATTTATTAGGTAACAAAATAATCAGCTTGGACTTGTTAACACTGTCTGCAAGTACAGAGAAAACGTGATTTTCACACTTCTTCCTTTGGGAAAATAATTTGTTATTCAAGTTCTCTGTGACTTGTGCAAATGGAAACAGCTGAAAATCATGGCACATGAACATTTTGTGCCCCACACATTGCTCTGATTGTCTATGTTCAGAAATCTTCTAAATTACTTTATTTTTTTAAATTTTTATTTTATTACATATCCCCCGCCCCCCCCAGTTGCAGCGATGCACCGAGGCTGGTCACTGCGCAGGTGCTGCTTTCCCCGCTTGTGGGCGGCTTCTGCTTCCATTCATGGCAGAAGCTCTTGCTTCAGTTCGTGGGTGGCTGGCTGCATTCCATTCGCGGGCGACCTGCCCTGCCCGTGGCGGCTTTGCCCTGTCCGTGGCAGCTTTTTGCCCTGCCCACGGCGGCTCTGGCCCGCCCATGGCGGCTTGCCCTTCTCAAGGCAGTCTGCCCACTAGGAGAGGTCCCCGGGAACCGAACCCGGGGCCTCCCATGTGGTATGCCGGCGCCCTATCCACTGGGCTATATGGCCGGCCCCTAAATTACTTTACTAAAAGTATTTCCACATAATGCTTTCACACAATAGCTTACAACTATGCCAGTTGGACTGAGATGGTAGTGAAATGATAAAGAACTATAAATATCCCAATCAAGGCATTTGCTTATTACAGCCAGAGAACTATATTTACATTGATGCAGGAAGAAGAGCTAAAATAGTTTATGCATGAAAAAATAAAATAGCTGGTAAGATCATTTGCTCAGGTTCTAGTCCTCCCCTCACTTCTCATCAGCTATGTGCCTAAGGCACTTTACTTAATCTGTCTGCAGCTCAGTTTCCTCATCTGTTAAACGAAGAAACACTACCATCTACTCTAGTGAGTTCTTGTGAAGAGTAAATGAGTCACTACATGGAATGGGCTGACAAAGGGCCTGGCAATATATGGTAGCTGGTATCATCATCATCATCATCATCACCATGTGAAACAAATTATGGTCAACTAAATCCACATTACTTTAAGCTGATTCCATCGCTTTGCATTGGAGGTGGCTGAGTGATAGCGTTGCCATGGAATATATGAAATCAAGCATCAGGCAGCTTCCCACAATGTAACTCCGGATAGTACTATATACATAGTTTCCTGTTCCCGGTATCCTTGCTGCAAATAAGTGCATAACGATCATGTCTGAATACAGATCAATTATTGTGACCATGAAATAAAGAGAGAAAAATTCCTATGTCAACATAAAGATAATAATTTTGGCAGGTGGTAAAATTCCAGGAACTACTTAGAAGTACCTTCTGGGAGCATGTTGTTTGCTGATATGTTCTTGGTAAGGACCCTATGATTTCACAGGAAAATGGGGCTCATTGGAGCATAGCTATCATGTAAAACCTTATAAGATGTGCAGCTACAGGTGGTAGGAGGCAGAGCTGAGCTCAGCCTTCTAGACTTCTTTCCCACTGGTTGGTGGATCAGACAGACAGCCCTGACCCACACAGCGCTGTCCTTAGCAGCCTCATCCCCTGCAACAGTGATTGGGCCTGGCTCCTCTCTCCTCTTCCCGTCATCCTGGTATCTGGTGTGGATAATTCTTCAGGCTTCCAGGATAATTTTTGGTGGGAAACACTGTTTAGATGACCATTTAGGTACCTTTTGATTCTGAGATCCTATGCCTCTTGGAGTTACCAACTGCAGAGCTTTGGCTTCTAATGCCTTTCATAAATGAGGACAGATTCTCTCAGAGTGGTGTAGACTGGGTAAATAAGCACTGAAGAAAGTAAAATAGAACATGATGGCAGTGGTTCGTTGCCATCAAAAGTTCCATTGAGGGTTGAATTCTTGGTTTAAGAAGAATATGGGATTACTAGAAAGAGATTACACGGTATGTCACAAAACAGCCATGCCACAGTATTATCATTAAGCTTTGATTTCTAAAGTTTATAAATACACTAGCAAGACAGTGACCCTGAGGACTCCTCACCAATCTTGCTCGCTGCTATATGGCTTATTAATCAGGGATACTTTCACTGTGAAAAGAACCACTGCAATGAAAATCACTAGTATTTAGAGAATGATTCCCAATTTGTTTGTACCCTTTGTCTCTTCCTGATTCTATCACTTAATGAATGGTAAGGACAGTAAGACTTTCTCAAATAAATTGAAATTGCTTCCCCTTTGTACACTTCCAGAAATAAATTGATTAGGACAGTGACTTTGAGGATGTGTTTTTTGCTAGTAAGCCTATCCTGGAAAATAGAAATTGGTGAAATGCCTGATAAATCTATAAGATGCAACAAATTATGGGAAAAATAATTCCTTAGGAAAACAGTTTTGTTTCATCTATTTTGATGTTAGTCTTAGTTTATATTAAGCTAGTTTACTATTCATATTAAGTAAATTAAAAGACTCGGATGGATACTTTGTTACAGGAAACCCATCTTTAGTCTTTAGTCTTCACCCTCTGTCTGCCTCAACATCAACACTCAAAAGAAAACACAAAACATCTAGGACTCAGCAGGTATGTAACTTGATGAAAATCTTTCATTTCACATCTAGAGTTGTGGAGATACTAAAATCTCCTAAACATCTCTTCTAGACTCTCAGCAATTCATATTGCTCTCCATATTGGGATAGAGCCAGATTCAAGAAATATGAAGCACAATTATACTAGAAACATTCAGGACATTCAGATGAGTGTATATGGTACATATATAAATATAGTTTTGAAGAGTATCTAAAAAGAATATTAATAAGCATTGCAACATAATTAGGGGGAATGAATGGGGCTCAAGCAGTTGAGTGCCCACCCCCCACATGGGAGGTCCCGGGTTCTGTTCCTGGTGCCTCCTGAAAAACAAAAACAAAAACAAACAACAAGCAAAAAAAATGAAAATACCAACTCAGGGAAGCTAATGTGGCTCAGTGGTTGAGCGCTGGCTTCCCACATATGAGGTCCCAGGTTCAGTGCCCATCCCTGGTACCTAAAAAAAAAACCAACCAAACAAACAAACAAAAAACATAATTAGGTAAAACCATAGAAACAAACATTAGACCACAAGAAATGGCAATAAAATTTACTAAAAGTCATATCTTGGAAAACATTCCATTATGCTATTTCGTACTTCTAAGATTTAAATTTAAGATGGACAGAGAATTGCTTCATCAGTTAGATAGAAGTATTATCTTAATATATAAATAATTAGTGAATTATCCTCCAAATAAATCCCACTGTAATAAAGTAGTCTGGAGTAATTATGGTTTACTATTTTGGATATTCCTATTTTTTACTAAACTATCCTACTGCATTTATTATTTATCAGAAGAATGACATTTTTACTTGATTCTCTTTAGAAGGTTTGTGTGAGAGAAATCTTACTGGCTAGCTCTAGTTGTTAACTTTTAAAGTTACTTTATTATAAGGCAAGACCATTAAGTGAACAAATATTAAGTCCTTACAAAAGCTGGTGATATTCTGCCTTATTGAGATCTGTTGGAGATTGAGTCATGCCCCCCACCGAAGACATGTTCAAGTTTTAATCTGTGTTGCTATGGGTGTGAATTCATTTGTAAATAGGACCTTTGAAGAAGTTATTATTATTATTTTATATATATATATATATTTTAAGATACCTAGATTACATAAATGTTATGTAAAAAATATAGGGGATTCCTATATGCCCCACTCCCTACCCCTCCCACATTAACAACATGCTTCATTTAGTGTGGTACATTTGTTACAATTGATGAACACAGTTTGGAGCATTGCCACTAAGTATGGATTATAGTTTACATTGTAGTTTACACTCTTTCCCGCACAATTTTGGTGTGGCCAAATAGAATGAGGGTGGGCCTTAATCCAAGGCTGAAATCTTTATAAGCAAATGAAATTGAACATGGACGTAGGAGTCAGAAGTCAGCAGAAACCAGAGGAGCAGACACTAAGGAGAGTGATAGAGAGAGAGTTCCATATGATGGAGGATTGCGGGAATACTACAGAAACTGAGAGAAAGCACAGCCTGCCAATACTCTCGTGTTGGTCTTTTAGCCTCCAAAACCATGAGATGATAAATTCCTGTTGTTTTAGCCAACCAGTGAAGTACTTGTCATCGTAGCCCTAGCAGACTAAGACAATATCAATTTCTGACCAGTGTTTGAAAGATTAATTGGTTTGTTTTTGCATCATATGCCACAGAGAGCTATATGATAGCACATCTCCCTGGTGTGTCCACTGTGTTAGGAACTACCAAAATATTCTCAGGAAACTGGATTATATTCTGGTATTCCCTAGAGAAAAGAAATAAGAAAAAAAAAAAGAAATAAGATTTGTTTCCTTTATTTAAGCTATCACATTTAAACTGTCATATTAAAATTCTGTAAAATGTTCAAACTACAAAATTTCATTAATTAAAAATATGCTTAAGAAGTAGTTGGAAAATATTTTTATGCTTTCAGAGGATGCTGTAGTGTCAGTTGTCTGTAAGAAGGGCCTTTCTCTTGGTTGGAGCTCATTATTTCAGAATTGAATCCAAAAGGATGGAAAAATAATTGGAAAACATACTGGGGAAAAACACACCAAGATTAATGCCCAGCATGGAAAAGTTAAGTATGTTGTGAATTTTCTCTAAGTACATAAACATATACTTAAATGGGGTTGAAAGAAAGCACTATCATTTAAAAGTACATTTTAAAGTACTATCATTTAAAGAATACTCACTGTGTTGGGCTCTCATACAATAATTTTCTTTAATTGCTATAATTACTCTATATAAAGTAGATGATACCATCTTCATTCTAGAGATGTCGACAGTGAAGTTCAGAGAGGTTAAATAACTTTGACCAAGGGTACTGTCAGTTAATAGTGGAATTAAAAACCAAACTCTCTCTCTCTTCCAGCAGCCTTCTCTGCCCTGGATTTAACAGCTTCCCCATTTACTCCAATCTCCCTCTAAGCCACTCTCCTCTCCTCAATTAGAGGGCAACTTTAAAAAGTGCAAGTCTCGTCATTTTGTTTTTCTGAATAAAACCTTTCAGTTGTCTTCTCTGCCGGTAGGATAAAGTTCAGCATCACCTACAAGACTGATCTCTCCAGCTCGTCCTTGGCCCCTCTCCCTGGCTCTGTGCTCCAGCCATTCTGGCCTGCTTTTAGTTCCATCAGGGTACTACACTCTTTCCTACCACAGGGCCTTTGAATAAGCTGTACCCTCCACCAGGAACCCTGTCCCCCTGCCTCAGCCACCTCCTAGGAATCCTTCAGGTCATATCTCAAATCCTTCAGGTCTCATCTCCACAGGGAAGCCTGCCCCGACCCTGTGGCCCAACTGAGGTTCCTTTTTTCTATGTTTTTAGAGAAATGTGTTCATTTCTTTTCATAGCATTTATCTCAGCTTGCAATTATATATTCATTAGTGTAACAGCCTGCTTTGCAAGTCAGACTGTAGCACCATGAATGCAGGGACTGTCTCCTCAGCATCCAGCACAGAGTCTGGCACAGCATGGAGACACTTGTTGAAGGTAAAAGGGGTTACTCCACTCCAAAAGCCTGGGCTCTTTCTACCATACCATGCTGTGTCTCTAAAGAGATTAAAACAAACTAACAAAAAACCCCAATAATAGTGTTTACATATATAATTTCCTGAGCACCATGTCATTTTAAAAGGCAGAGGAGAGAGGTCTGGGGCATAGCTTGAAAACGCCTGCCAAAAGATCAAAATTTCTTTAATGGATCATTTGTTTTCTTAAATATTCATGGGTATTTTAATGTTTGACTCCATGGTACATCCATAATTGTTTTAAGACAAAATATACTAGGAGTCCCCCAACTCCTATCTTAGATTAAAATTGAGGCTCTAGGGAGAGGTCTGGAGTTTAACCTGGGTGTGACAGAGCTTAAATAAAGGGTATTGTCTCTGCCGTACTTTTGTATTTTATGTTCCTTTTGGTCCCACAATAGTACGGTGAGATAAGTCCTAGGGGGATTAAGACATTTTCCTACCATCATAAAGCTAGTAAATAGCAGAGCTGGGGTTTGGAGTCCGGGTGTAATTCCACAGCCTCTGAGCCTTTCCACCGTTTTCCAAAAATGTTTAGAATCACATTAACAAAGTGACAGGTTAATGGCCTCAGTGATACAAAGGATACTCTGCTTGGAGCTAAAACCTCTCATGGGAATTATTTGTCATGTAATACGAATGTATTCACTGGAATTCCAAAATAATGGGCTCGCTGGCCTTTCCTCATGGGCTACTAGAGGCTGGGCCTCTGACTGCTTCACGGCTAGTGCTCTCCCTGTGAATATGAAGGTTTATCTGTCCAAAAACAACCCAACAAAACAAAGTCCCCAAATCCCAAGCCCACCCTAAAAAACACCCCAATGGCCCTGAAGCATTGGTTCCTATAGATGATGTAAAGGGAGCAGGTAAGGAAAGAAACCATTTGATGGTTGAGGATGTAGATACTCAACAGAAGGTGAAAAACCTCACTGCCTCCGTGTGAGTCTGCAGGGAGAGTACAAAGGACCAAGGGCAGATGGTGGGATTCTGGCTCAGTGGAATTCAGCCAAGTCAAGTCACTGCAAACTTATTTCACCCTTATCACATTCATACCTTACGCTTGTCATGCCTTCTTTTTTGCAGAGGTAGCCACAGGGGATAAGACCGTTCACAGTGAAAACTGAACTAATGAAGAGAAAACTCTCAGGAGCCATGGAATTTAGGCCAGTTATGAGACCCACGGGTACATTCTCCATAGCTAGATTTGGTCATTCAGGCTGAACAAACCTGTGGTTTGAGTCCAGATGCGGCCACGGGAGACTAAAGGCACAAGAAGGGAATTACTGGTGGTGTGAATTTGGAGACTGTGAAGGGAAGAGGCATGAGTGATGAGAAGCAATAGAGCCAGGACCCAGTGAAGATTTAGTGAACAACTAGTCCAACAGCACTGTGGAATTTTTCTTTGGTATACATGGTAATAAATTAATGTTTTGTAAAAATGGTAAAAGGGCCATGTTCCTATTACTGCCCTTGGTAAAAAAGGTTATAGAATTAGAAAATATTTACTTTTTCCTTAGAGTATTTTGTTGGCTGTTTCTGGATTCACCATGGTGTAAGAGCCCAAGGATTTTAGGTAATAATTTTCATATGCTGATGTTGCTTCCTTTCCCGTGTATAACTGTCACCCCTTAAAATACCTTCTAGCTTGAAGACCAGGTTTCCCATTATATATGTCAGTAAAAGAAAAGGATTTAGTTAAATTGAGAATGAGAGTGGGGAAGAGGGATATGCCATTTCTAATACATTTGATACCTTCTTTTTTTGCAAACTTGAAAAATTCAAGTAGAACATACATATAAAAAAGTGCAGGAATCTTCAGGACAGACCTAATGCATTTTTACAAGGTGCCCACATTATTGCAAGCACCAGCACCTCCAAATC
>PVKH010039129.1:0-11224 GCA_004027955.1 Chaetophractus vellerosus | reverse complement strand
TAAAAGTAAAAGAGAAGAAAACTAAATCATGAGTGGTGTTGGAAATATGACAGTTTTATTCCCAGACCTTCAAGTCAAACTGCATTGTCTAGACTAGACGCTAGTGATGCAGTTTATGAATCATCGCGACTGCTAATCCCAAGCAGCCAATATAATAATTTGTCAGCCACTCTATTAATTTGTCAGCATTTCCTTTACTGTTATGGTCTGCAATTACTGGCTATTTTAAAACTCACGGGCACATCCCACCTGGCACTAACCAGAAGAAAGAAGGCAGTTGAAACTCTTGTATGTGACTTCTTCTACTTTTTATGGCTTATGGTGGGACCGGTCTTGGACTCAGTTTGAAAGTAGACAAACTGGATACCATCAGCCTTCATGAATGCCCTCTCTCCTGGTGCCCAGCATTCTCATGCTATCTTCCAGTTCCCCAAAACCTTCTTCCATGGCATTTAGCCATTCCCCACAATGACTTCTCAGGTCTCTCCTTACCTCACATTTTCAATTGAAACCTATTCCCAGTCTCCTGCATATACTTCCCATATGTTTAATTTAAACTTTCTGTTCTTCATTTCTTTCATCCATATAATAGCCATGACAATAATCCCAGCCATATGGCATTATTCTGAGGATTAAGTGAAAAAAAGCAAGTAAAAATGAATGACACAGTAGCTGGCATAGAGTAAGCAAATAATATATGATAGCTATTCTAGTTATTATTGTTGTAATTATGATGATTCCCTCAGAAATAATCCGCTGAACAAATTCACACAAAGGCAGGAACAACTGATTTCTGACTTATTGCTCTTCTGGCTATTTTTTAAAAACTGAAGGGTTTCATAATTGAGAAGATATGTATCTTACCTGTATCATACAGATCAAAACTGAAATTCCCAGAAAAAAACACACACAAATTTTTAAGTTGCTTTATGATGTTAGGAGTGTGGTCCATTTATTTATAAATTTAAATAGGATTTCTCAATTTCAGTACTATTGACATTTGAGGCTGAGTAATTCCTGGTGGTAGGGGGCGGTGTTGTTTATTGTAGGATGCTTAACAGCATTTCGGGCCTCTACCCACTCGATGCCAGTAGCAAGCCCCCATCTGTGACAATCAAAACTGTCTCCAGGCATTGCTAAACGTCCCCTGGAAGGGCAAAACCATGGCCAGTTGAGAACTACTGGTATAAATAATTGCTATGATTTTTGAGCAAGTATACATGTGTGTGTTTAATGAAAAGATATAAGAATATCATTTCAAGGAATGTAGTGGGTTTTTTTAGGAGGCAGCAACTCTCCTGGATCCCCAAATATTATAATCATATCATAGAACCACATGTATTTGACTAATTCTTATCTTGTATTCTAATAAATGGAAGAGACGGAAACTATTTTTAGCTCTATTAGATAACTTATCAGATATCTGAAATTTGGCCATACTTTACAAAACAGAAACAGAGTCACAAAATGCTAGGACTGGAAAGGATCATGACTGTCATTTCTGGAATTTTCCTCTCCTTAAAAACTAAGACCCAGAGAACAGGAGACCTCACAGAGATCGAGTGATATAGTAGGGATCAGGACCCAGGTCTTCTGATCTTCATCTCCATTCTGGTAAGGTGGAAACGAAAAATTATACTTTCTGTTGCTTAGTAGCTTACCAATATATTACCTGTGATATATTTTTTCTCTAGGTTAGTGTGGGACATATATTATCTATGCACCTAGAGGCACCAGGCAGAAGACCTGCGCTTGACTATAAGCTCTGCCAGGTAGTTGCAAGATCTACCTCAGTATTCCCATCTGTAACATGAGAATAATACCACCACATTATCATGAAATGCTTTGTAAACTATCTCATGCAATTAAAATGTAAATTAGCCTATCATTACTTTAAAACATTTGAGACATTTATATAAATGGTAAATACATGTTAGAATTTATCTCAGATAGAAAAAGTGATCATCCCAATGCTGCCAAAACCAAATTTACGAAGATAAGCTCCTAAAAGTGGCCTCTTTGACAAAGTGTAAATCCTTTTCCATTTCCCAACAGTTCTTTTTTCAGTATCTCAATTCCCTACTCTCTTAAGTGGGAATTAACTTCAACACTATTTTTAGCCAAGTACTGAATAGACTTATCTTCATGAATAGGAGAGTATACTTGTAGAGATCAAAAGAAATACATGAATTTTAAAAAAAAAACATTTTCTTTTTCCCATTGTGTTCATAAGTCACAACATCATATTTAAGATTCAGAGGTTGAATTTTACAATATGACAAAACATGAAAAATATGATCCCCGTGGGAATTGGATAGCAGATGTAGTGATGGTAACTTGGAGTGTGATTATTTCCGTCATTTTGGAAAATGAAATGGGAAATACAGAATCGAAGGGTAAAATGATGTAATCCATGAAAGGACAGTCATAGAAGCACACCCCTCTCCACAAAGATACTATTTACTTCTTGAGCCTGAAAAAAAAAAAATGTTTGCTAAGTTCTACCTTGATGGAAGCTCTTCTTTTCAGAGGCACTCATAAATATCTTCTTTAGTGCATCATTACTTTCTGATGGGCTGAAAGACTTTTTCAAATGTCTCACTCTCCCCTAGGGAACAACATAGGCCTGTAGGAAAATTCTGACCTCTTGTGTCTTCTAATGGAGTAGAAGGATCTAATTAAGAAGAATTAAATAGATGAATATAATGATTTTTTAAAGGTTTCTCATTGTTCTCTGTAGCTGTTTGGCATTATTTGTGAATTCCAAATATAGATATTGGATTATGTTTGTAAACTGGTTTGTTCCTCTGGACATATGAGATTATATTGGATTCAGAGGTTTCACTTTTACTGGATTAAATAATGATTAAGGGTTTGATTGGGCCACATCAGTAGGACATTGAGTCCCCATCCTCTTGGTGGGCAGGGACTCACAGAGAAATTGCTCAGCAGGGAAGGAAGATTGTAGTTTTTGAGCTGGAACCTGAGAAGTAAACACACAGGAGAAGAACACAGAGGAATAGAGATGGCTCCGTAGATACAGCAGAGGCCCCAGGAAGAGAGAGAGCCTGATAGCCTACAGCTGCAGCTGCAGCTGAGCCCGGGGAGAAATGAGCCCCAGAGAGAGAGACTAGCCTTATACCAGCCTATAGCTGAGACTGGAAGGAGCTGGGACCACGGAGCCTTAAGCAGAAGAAGAAGGAAGCCTGGACCCTCACAGACATCACCTGTCATCTTGCTCCAACACATGGCAACAGACTTTGGTGAGAGAAGTAACTTACACTTTATGGCCTAGTAAATGTAAGCTTCTACCCCAAATAAATACCCTTTATAAAAGCCAACAGATTTCTGGTATTTTGCATCAGCACCCCTTTGGCTGACTAATACATTCTCTTAAAAGAAACAACCTAATTAAAGAGAAGAAACTTGGAAAGACATTGCCAGTACTGGCACTCAAAATCTGAAATGCCTTTTCCTCCAGTGCAAGTCAGCTGTTTGGTTCCCTGTCTAAAGAATTTCTGAACTTAGCACCACTTCAGTTGGCTGCTTTAAGAATGTTGACCTTAATTCCCATTTAAGAAAGAGAAGGGTTAGGATTAATGTTTCCTTTTTATATATACTGCCTTGCAAAACCCTTTCCATTTACTCATAAAAGAAGCTTGCCAAGCTTTTTCATTGAATGGATTAAAACCAGGTTATTTCCTTACTAAAAGTGTGATCAAATATAGTTGTGGTAAGCGACTAGGATATCAAGAGAGCCAATTGCAATAGATTGTAATATAATGCTACATACTAGTTTATCAGGTATATTTATCAGGAAATTATTATAAGATTAGAAAGTATAATATTTACATTTAATTGTACTTGACATAATGGCACTTCTCATGAGGAAATATACTTTTAAAAAAGGCAAACAAATTAAACCAACATGCTCACATGCACTGTATATTCTGGCCCAAGGTCACCACAGAGTCGTGCAGGTTGTGTCCTGCTCAAGGGTGCCCAGCCAAAGAGGTGAATGAAGGCTAAAATCCAGTCCACTTTTTGCTTACTGAACTCTGGTGCTTGGTGAGGTACTATGTCTGCATTTTCTAAATCTCTCAAAAGAATTATATGGGCTAGTGCTGGCTACTTTGGACTATTTGAGATGCCCAAATGCCCTCCATCTAATGGTCCAGAAAGAATCTTTTAACAATACTTTATCAAAGAAAAGGGGAGCACAAAGTTATAGGTCAGAGAATTGACTGGCATTTCCCAACATGACTTGATCTCACACTCAGTCCCCAAAAGCAACTAGGGATACCTATTCTTCACTGTTAGAAATACTGGTGGAAGTTGGGGTGGTATCAGATAATATTTGATTATCTGATAATCAAAATTTTAAAAATGCTTAAATCCTTCTTTTGCCTAGCTGTCCTCTTGAGATACTTAAGGAAAATATAAAACCAAGGGCCAATGGCAAAAAAAAGCGCCAAGTTCCACATTTTTATTGGTTGGACGTTTGTGCCAAATTCTAATGCAGAGCTCTCTGATAAACTGGGCTGGAGCATAAAGCCTGGCACTTAAGTGTAAGAAGCCTGGTCTATCTTCCACCAAAACTAAAATTCAAATGTTAGTATTCTACCATCATCTAGTCAACCACAAGAGAAAGAACCAAGGGTGGACAGATATCTTGGTCAACCTCCGTATTGATTTAGAACCTCTGCTGTGCAAAGGAAAGAAAGAAAGGAACCAAAGGAAAGCACCTACACAAGATTTGGATCCTACCACATGGAAGGAGTAGGAGGAAGGACAGGAATGAGTTGGCTTGGTAAGAGCAAAAGAGAGACCCAGGGAACAAGCCATGTCCATGAGTGTGAAGTTTTAAGGCAGTCTGTCCCTGCCTTCTGGAGTACATGTCCAGTTGTTCAAAGTATGATCCAGTTCGTTGAGTATGTTTTATTCTTCTTGAGGTAGAGCACAGAGAGGAAGGACCTAGAGGAAGAGAACACTTGCCTTTTTTATTCAGGTATATCTTTATCCCTGCAGCCTCTTATCCCTTTTGTCCAGACTTTTTTCTTCTTCAGCAAGCACTTAATGAGCACATAACTTCTCTAAACTATCATGTCTTTACGTATAACTGAGCAAGTGGAGCACAGCATTATAGTACCTCCTTTCCCTCCATGCCTAACATTTTGGGCCTATGTTTTTGCATACAACCTCATGTTGGGCACATTGAAAAGATTTAAATGCATGTTTCTTGCCCCAAGTTGCACCCCATGTGTTTGGAATGACACAGTAAAGTTAGCAAAATGTTAAGAAATGACTTCAGCATGGTAGTATGTGAGTCCTATGAGTTCAATTACAGGAGAGATTGCTATGATTTAGAGGGGAGAGGAAAATTTTCATGGAAAAGGTAGAAATTAAACTGCGACACAATGAATGTCTAGGGTGGAATGGAGAGTGAATTTCCAGTGGAAAAAACAGCTTCTACCAAGACCAGGTGAGGGAGGTGGGGGGAAGGGAACAGCACATATACTCTCCTAGCCATAGCAGAGCTTAATAAACGAAAATAGTGAGATATAAGATGAGGACCAGTCACTGTGGCAGATAATTAGGGTTTGAATCTTATCCGGTTGTAAAAGGAGAAAAATCAAGGGTATAAGCCTTCAAGTCTGACTTTGAATTTTCACCAAATTCCAAAATTTTAATCCATTATAACAACTGGAAATTTTTATTCCAAGCTATCAGCATGTGCTTTGTGGTTCCGTGCATCTGGGAAATATAGTATTTCTAAGCCTTTTGAACTTGGGGTTTAGGAAATTTCCAATTTTGAAGAAAATATTTTCTAAGCGTTCCAAAAGATCGAGTACAATTTTCTTTTTTTCTTCTAATGCTTAATCTGCACCATTCCATTTCAAAGCACAGCTCATCACTGATTATACAAATACTTACAAGCAAGGTCCATTTTTAGTAGGTAATGAAGTGTAAGGATGAAGCGTAAATGATGCAATATACCCATGTCTAGTCTTACATAAATAAATAAAAGACCATTTGTTTCATTTCACTTCAATACACACTTTGCAAGGGAGCGTTCTATTTCCTTTGGCATACACAAAAAAAATTCTAAGTATACATCAACATCTTTTTTAATATTGAAATATAGCTTTTTTGTTTGTCCTTTATTCCAACATAGCTATATAATAAGCACACTGGAAAAATTTTGGTGCCTTTTTCAAAGGTGAACAGGCTGAATCTCCTCCCCAAATGTCTTGTGACATTGGTGTAAGCATGGCAGAAAATGTACAGATTCCCAGTCATACTCCAGTTTGGATGAACCTGCTGTGTAATACATCTCCAAACCTTACCCAGGGTTGTCCTAAAGAATTGCAACCCATTGGAGGAGAAACTTAGAGGCAGTACTTCTCTGGAACTATCTTAAGTTATTTTGGTCTTTGGAGAAGTGGGAGGAAGGGAAGCAGATGTGAGGGATGAAACCAACATTTCCATTATGAGCATTGATCATAGAGCAGGCACAAAGCTAGGCTTTATATATTTTATATATTTAATCCCTTTAACATTACACCTTGTAATGTCAGTACTGTTGCAACTATTTTCAGAGTAGGAAACTTGCTATTTACATAGCAAGGAAGTGATGGTGTGGAGTTTAAATCTGGAAAGTCCTGGCTTGAAAGTCCAAAGGTTCAATTGCACAATCTTGTCAAAAGTATAAACCTGACAAATGGATTCCATAGAACAAAAGGTGATGTAAAGATTAATAGTTGTAAACTTCAACTAATAATTTGGTAAAATTTCTTCAGTGCTCGGAGGGCACACCCACCCAAAATAAGCTTTGATCTTGCCATTTGAAAATAAAAACACATCAAGTAGCCAAAATTGATGCCATTGCATTGTCCAACCTGATGCTTAAGATGTTCCAGTGATCCAACAGGCTGGCCTGGCTGATAGTTGAAAATTTATCCATTGGACTTCTAAATATGACTAGTCAAACTAGACAGTTTGTACCACAAAATAGGACTTTTTTCCATATAAGGTGGAAACTGAATTGAGATAGATTCCCTACTCAATTAAAGTAGTCTTTATAGAGCTTAGACATTCTAGAAATTTTTCAGTTTACAAAAAGGTGAATTCAGTGCTCCTTCATCATGATTTAAGAAAAAAAACAACACATCATTTTGGAAGCTATATGTTTTAACCTACAGCATCTTCTGAAAATGGCCTAATACACATATTTTGTATAGGAAGCATTAAGTGAGGAAAATGCAGTAAATAGTTTACCAAACTCTCTAATTTCCGTGAACAACTTGTGTATAGTGCAAAGGCAAAATGCAGATGCCATAGATATGTAAATTATCCTAAGAGGAAAAAAAGTGTTTTATAAATGCATATAAAAATATTTGTATATAAACTCATTCAAGACTTTTATCCTAGAATCTAGTCATATTTTTGTTAAATTTCCAAAAGCTTTACAAACCCTGTAACTTTATTTTTCTTTTCTTATTGTCATTATAAAAGCAATGTTACAAATATTGAGGACAATGGCTATTTGGGAAGGAGGAATGGGGTAAGGATTATTCTATCTTTAGTGCTTGGTGATGATAAAATGCAGGCCAGTTTTGAGTTGGTTTTATTATTATTTTTAAATTATCTACTGAAAAGACAGACTTTTATTACCTGCACCTGGGCTAGATCACCTCACCTGACTCCTCCTTGGTATGCTGCTGGAGGTTTTCTAGGTAAGCCTTTCTAGGTGAAAAATCGTGTTTAAGTATTTTTCCTTATCTTCAAAATGGAACTAGACATATTTGCTTCAGAAGGCTACCATGAAAATTAAATAAATTACAATTTCTAAAGTGCTTAGAGTAAGCATAGAGCAAGCATTACAGCAGTGTTAATTTAAATAGCTAGATAATGTCGATGAGAAGTTTAAAAGGTATAAGCCCACCAGTTTTATAGATGAGGAAACTGAGTCTCAGAGAGGGTTAAAAGAAATTCATCAAACATCAAAGTGATGAAGCCAAGAGTCAAACTCAAGTTTATGGACACTAAACTTGTACCTGTTCTATGGCTTCCACACACGACATGTGTTTTATGTTACCCATATTCCCACCACCAGATTATTTCTTTAGCTTTTGTTGAGTAATCCAACTATTTCTGTAATTTACTTATTAACTTCCCAAGTTATTTATTTGCATACATATTTTTAACATAATACTTATCATTTATTTCTGAATGGGTGCATTGATGTCTGATAAGGTAAAAGCTGACATTAAGGAAAGTGAATTCCTTCAATCTTTTAAGCTCCTAAAAGCATACAAATTAGGTTGTTATTGTTGTTTTAAGAAAAAGAACATTTTGTATTGAAAAACTGCCTTTCCAAGAAACCACTAACCAGATGCTGGGGTCTTAAGACATCCCAAAAGAATACTGGTAAAAATGATGAAAGAGCTCCTTCCACACAAAAAGCTGTGTATGACACATTTTATAACTATGAATATTGTTTTTAAAAAAATTAGTAAACCTGCTTCATCATCAGATACTAGAATCCTGGGATATCCTAGTTTTGAAAATATGGCTTAAGAGAGAAGGAAAATAAAAATAGCTAAGAAAAATTATGAGAAAATGGTTAATGCAAAAATTAAGAGAAATAGAGAGGAAATGCTAAATACCCAAAGTTTATTACACACATGTGCCAGGGAATTAAAGTCTATGTGTTTTTGTAATTAACTGTCCAATCTTTGATTTACTTATAAAGGCAGCATTTAAAAGCTACATGATATATTCATCAGCCAGTATTTGTCATCAACTGTTTATTTAGTGTTTATTATGTGCAGGGAACATTACCAACCATACATTATACATACTACACACACACACACACAGAATTAGATGCCATTTTAAGTGATTTTTAAAGAGAAGTTGTGGGTTTATAGAAGTCATGCATAAAATACAGGATCCTCACAAACCACCGTAGTATTAACACCCTGTATTGGTGTGGTACCTTCCTTACAATTGATCAAAGCACATTTTTATAATTGTACTATTAACTATAGTCGATGTGATTTGATTTTTTTTTGGGGGGGGGATCACTCTCCTTACATTTTTTAGTTTTTGTTTTAATTTGCTTTTTTAAGGGGCTTGAATTTTCTATAGGTGATAGAGACATAGCCAATGTGAGTTCACTCTTTATGAACTTTAGCTTCCTTCATTATGGAGATTTAACCAACTCATTTGGTGGCATGCCAATTCTTTCTCACTTTATCAAAGAGGAAATGCATCTCCAAAAGTGAGCAAACAAATCATCTAAGAGAAGTATCTTTTCCACCCATTAGATCCATATCTCCTGTGTATCTCTTCTACTAAAGTAGGGCAGAGCCACAGAGCACGAAAACAGAAAACAGTGTCACTCACCCTACAGCTGCCGGGCGGGGCAGAGTGCCTTACAGGACCTACTTTTCACAGGTCTGTGTTTGTTTACGGGGATTCTGCTAGCGTATGTGTTTGATGTTTTACAATTGGCAAAAAAGGTGAGTTCATCGCTGTTGGGAAGTGTTCTGAGTGCTCTTCCAGATGGATTTTGCTAATTCTTGAGAAGGCCTGAAGTGTAGATAAGTGGAGACTGTAGCAAAGTTGGATTCTTCCTGGTTCTGGTTTCCTTAGTGTTTTAATTTCGTCTCCTAGTGGGCAGTTTTTGTTTTATGTCACTGGGCAGATGGCCATTGGCCCTCTTTCTGGTTTTATTGGAGGTTTCTTCAAATGGCCGTGGTAAATTTCAATGAACTGTCTTTATCATGCTCATTTCACTTAATTTGGTGGTTGGGAAGTTCCAAGTCAAACAGAAATTTCAGGCAAAATGCTAAAAGGGGAAAACATGAATCCAAATCAGCAGGATGTAAAAGCAACACTGTGTGTTCTAGGAACTTGCCCAGAGACCCTGTAGGGTCGTGATAGGCAGCTGAGACATTACCTGTCAATGTTTGCTTCTTCAGAGGGCCCCAAGAACCACCTTGAGTTTGCTGAAGCCACTTCGTAGCCTGGAGCCTGAGTAACTGGATACCTTTGAAAGAGAAGACGGTACCCTTCTGAAGGCACCTCGCTGGGTCTTGGCATTAGGGTGAGGGCAGCCCTGAAGAAGAATTACACTCACCAAGCCCTTCTGAGTTCTCTCTTTGTGAAACCCCATCTGCTTTGTTGCTTGCTTCTGGCAAACCAAGAGCATCCCGAGAATGGGACAACGATCTTTCAAAGGAACCCCTACCAGCAAGATTGAATCACATTTGCAAAAAGCAAACTGGAACATTTTCTCATGTCACACTGGAACGTTTGGGTTCTGAGACAGTGGGCATGACAGGACTGGAAGATGGGAAGGTATTCTTCCAAAAGTTAAAAAAAAATGGCCTATAGGGCATTAATTATTAAACTTAACTCCAATTTCTTGGCTGATTAGTATAAATGCTGCTTTTCTGCTTGTTCCACCCTTTTTACTGGGTTTTGCCTATTTTTCCTCTGCATCTGTGTGGTTGAAAATTATTGTTATTGTTTAAAAGACATAGTGGATAGATACTTAGGAGCCCTGGTAAGATAAACAGAGTTGATTTATGTCAGTTAGGGATTTTAACTCTAAAGTATTGGCTCCGTTATTTATTTCTATCTCTATAATCTGAATTGGTCCAAATGGTAAGTTCTTATTTCAGAAAGGCCTAAGGAACTTAATTATTAAATGTATAAAGTGGAATAAATATTTCCAAAAGTCCTAAATCTGAAGAAATAAAAAGGAATTTTGACACAGAATTCAGAAAAATTTCACTTCCCTTTTACATTTTTATTCCTTTCTTTCAACAGAGAAGATTATAAGAACACAGAGAAGTTTAGATAAACCACATACAATAATTAAGAAAGAGCACTCAAGTCAAGGGAAAGCCTTGTGTGAACTTCAGACCTGTCATAACATCTGCTGTGATTTTCTAGGAGTTGGGCATTGTAGCAAGTTTTCAGTTATCATGTATGTGTTCCAAAGCAAAAGGCTGTAACACACACACACACACACACACACACACATAACAGTGGTGGTTTGCTCTCTGGGGGAAAAAAAAAAGGAGCCCTATTTATAACATTTGCCATTTTTCTGTGGTGTAAATACTCACACCATGGTGGATTTCAAGCTATGAACATCATGTCACTGAACGCAGAGTTGGGAAAAAATGTGCACAATCAGCCCTTGTGA
>PVKH010039128.1:0-11227 GCA_004027955.1 Chaetophractus vellerosus | reverse complement strand
GCAGCTCTGCTTTTCACGGGTGACTTTGCCATGCCCGTGGGGGCTCTGCCCTGCCCGTGTCGGCTTTTTTTTTTTGCTTTGCCCATGGCGGCTTTTGCCCCACCCACAGTGGCTTGCCTTTCTCAAGGCCGTCTGCCCGCTCGGAGAGGTCCCCGGGAACCGAACCCGGGGCCTCCCATGTGGTACCCCAGCGCGCTCTATATCCACTGAGCTATCTAGCTGGGCCCATATACTCTTTCCACCACGTTAAAATAATGATTTGGCTAGCTCTTCCCAACTTTTTCTATTTATTCATGTTCTCAACAAATATTTATTAAGCAGAACTTAGTGCCAGCCACTCTTGGAGACCAAGAAGCAAGTAAAACAAAAGGCCATTGATCTCATGATGCATTCTTCCAGTGAAAGTCTAATAAACAAGTAAATAGGTAATAAAGACAATAATACTTGGATTTTGGTAGGTGCTATCAAGGAAATAAAAAGGATAATGTGTCAGGTAGTAAAATGGCTTGGGAGGTGAGATTGACAGCTTCAGATGGCTTGGTGTCAAAAAGTTTCTTTAAGGGGGTAAGAAATGAGAAGGAGCTACCTGCTAGGCATAGCAAATGGCAGTGGCAATGCCCTGATATTGGAAAAAGCCTGGCTTGGGGACCAGGTTTTGGAATCCCAGGAAATCATATGACCTCAAGTAAATTTAAACCCTATTTATTTCAAATGAAATAGATAGTAGTGATATTTCATAAGTAATCAATTCTATGATTTAAATATGTACTATTTATTCAAAGTTAATAATAACACAAATTAATATGGTTATAGTCTCCAATCTAGTTGAATTTGCTATATAACTCATTTAAGTGTGCATGTGGCTTTTAGTAGTTTTAGAAATAGTTGGTGTTTTAGTTTCCAAGCTGCTAAAACAAATACCATACAACGGGTTGGCTTAACAACAGGATTTTATTGGCTCATGGTGTCAGAGGCTAGAAGGCTTGCTTCCTCCAGGGGCCAGTATCTTCTGGTTGGCTGGCAATCTTTGGGGTCCCTTGGTGTATTAGTCAGCCAAAGGGGTACTGATGCAAAGTACCGGAAATCTTTTGGCATTTATAAAGGGTATTTATTTAGGGTGGAAGCTTACAGTCACAAGCCATAAATCATAAGTTACTTCCCTCGTCAAAGTCTGTTGCCATGTGTTGAAGCAAGATGGCTGCCCGTCTCTGTGAGGGTTCAGCCATCCCCTTCCTCCTAAGGCTCCATGGTCTCAGCTCCTTCTATTCTCAGCTGTAGGGTAGCATAAGGCTTGTCTCTCTCCCTGGAGCTTGTTTCTTCCTGGGCACAGCTGCAGCTGTAGGCTGTCAGGCTCATTCTCTTCCCGGGGCCTCTGCTGTGTCTATGGAGCTGTCTCTATTCCTCTGTGTTTTCCTTCTCCATGCATTTACTTCCCGGGCTTGGGGCTCCAGCATCAAATCTCCAACTCTCTCCTCTGCTGTGTCATTTTCTCTGAGTCCTCACCCACCAAGGGGGTGGGGACTCAACGTCCTAACAACATGGCCAAATCAAAACCCTAATCATAATTTAATCAAGTAAAAGTGAAACCTCTGAATTTTAATACAATCTAATATGCCCAGAGGAACAGACCACTTTACAAACACAATCCAATATCTATTTTTAGAATGCATAAACAATACCAAACTGCCACACTTGGCTTTTCTTTCACATGGCAATACCCAAGGAAGCATCTTCTCCTTTCTCTTCTATGTTCCATTGACTTCCAGCTTCTGGCTGCTCTCTGTGGCTTCTCTCTCTTTGTCCAATTTCCTTTGCTTATTAGGACTTCAGCCATATTGGATTAAGGCCCACCCTTATTCAGTGTGGACACACCTTAACTAATAACATCTTCCAAGGTCCTAGTTACAAATGGGTTCATACCCACAGGACCAAGGTTGGGACTTGAACATCGCTTTTGTGGGGCATGTGATTTAATCTTCAGCAGTTGGGAATACCAAAATGAATTTGAATCCAATGTTTGCCAAAACTCTGAAGCACCTGCCTAAAAATAGCCCCCAAACATTATTTACATCCTAGTTCATAGTTGAAGAAATCTTGACTGAGAAAAAGGAAATGACGTTCCAAATCACACTACTGAGTTGGTATGAGTTCTGGAATTAGCTCCCAGGTCCCTGAATCTGAATTCAGGAGTTGGAATCATGCCCACAGAAAGGACAAGAGTAACTAAATCTGGACTCAACATCCAGATCAAGACCTGCGAACCTTGGTCTGGAATTATTCTTTCTTGAAAATACAGTCGTTTAGCATATTGACAGCCAGTTCTTGTTGGCTTAAGGCTGTCCAGTCTGTCAGACAAACAATTGTATAATCAGACTTTTGATTTTTTTCTCCTGAGCTTAGCTGACAACACAGAAGCACTGACCTTGTTTCTTTTCCTTACACAGGGAAGGACGTGCGGCTCTCGTCACATCATTTTGTATGTTTAAGTACATGGCTCTGTACAGCATGATTCAGTATATTGGTGTTCTGCTGCTCTACTGGGTATGACTTGGGACCCAAAACAAGTGGAGGTGCACTCTCAAATTTGCAGTGCCTCCGAACTAGAGAGTGCAAACAGGATAATTGCACATCCCCAGCCCCTATAAAGTATCCTTGCCATTTTGAAAGTAAATCAATAATAGACGAGTTGTTGTGCCCGGTTTTAGATCCCCAGATGCACGGATGAGACCACATCGACAATGTAATAGCAAAAAGGGAGTTTTATTACTAACTCGAGTTAGGGTGCAGGCCTCCCGATCGTGGGTAATGCCATGGACCCCGACCCACGGTGGTTACAGAGTATATAAAGGGGAGACGGGGCAGAACATGATTGGTTGGGCAATGGGGAAGTTACAAAGGGTAGGGAAATTCCAAGAAGCTGTGGGTAGGTGGGGAAATATCTGGCTTACCCAGAAAGTGCTCAAGGAGGGGGTACAACAAAATAGGGTGCTTTGGGGAAATTCACAGGATGGGAATTTCAGGCCTTCAGGGCTAGGTGGAGGGTTACCGAGTTATTAGAAGTCTTATATTCCTGGGGGAAGGGCCCTAGGGATTATCCGGAGTCCTACAAAGTATACACAGGAAAGGTTGTTGGTGTCAATTCTCTGTCTCTCTGACATAAAAACCTTTTATCTAATGGTAGTCAAGGATCAGGACTGAACACCAGACTTTTTCTCTCCTGGGTTTTTCACCTGTCTAGCTTGGATAAGGTCTCAACCTTCATAAATCCAGTATAGTTCTACCACAGCATAGCATTCATTAAGGAGATGATTCTCTGCAATGGTGTGCTGGTAAATGTTTTATAACTGTTCTTTTTTCCTGGAAAAACAAGCCCTGATTATTAATGCTGGGCAGTTTACGTGGTGTAACTATTCCCATGATGGCTGATTTCAAGCTACCATTCTGATATCAAAGAATGTGTAGTTGGGAAGAGGTGTACAGTAGTGCACCATTATATAGATGCCATAGATGTAAATGACCTCCAGGGCGTAGATGACAGTAAAGTGTAGTAAAATCATTAGGGAGTGCTAAGTATTGACTATTTATTACCTTTGTTATTCATATAATTTATTTCATGGTAAGTTTGTATAATATAATTTTTTTAATAATACCTGTGTTTTACAGAAAATTCCTGAAAATTTAGTAATCAACTCTCTTAAGTTAGTACAAGCGGCCTCAAGCACACCACTGATTCCTTGCCATATGGGGATTTGAAAACTGGCTCTTCATACCACAAAAACCCATAGGTCTTCCGATGGCTTTTACTATTTAACAATATATAAAAGGAGAAAACACATGCTTTTTGTTTATGTACCCAACGTATGTGCTTATTTCATTAAGCAACACTGAGTTCTTCCAAAAGGGTAGCTTGCTTGTGCTGATCTTACCTATCTTCATCTTTACATCTTTTCTCTTGCCTTTGGGTTGAGGTTTTAGCTCCATTGTTTTCAGATTACCTGTATCTTTTCCTACTCCCTTATGAGGGACTTGGCAAAAGACAAGTCATTTAAGAAATTTGACCCTATTTTAGAATCCAAAAAACTCATTAGGCTTGAAAGCTCCTTAAACATGAAATTTCATTATCTCCTTCCCACTAATGGGAGAAATGGGGGCAGGGAAGCAAGTCTACTTGAGGATAAGACCTGAACATATTTTATTCAAAGGTATCAAGATGCTTTATCAGTACTTTCTAACATCAAGTCTGACAACACCCCACAATGCTAATAGTGGGTTCTGTTACTCTCATTTTCCATCTGGTAAAATTTAGGTAGGGTTACCACACATTTGCCACTTGTTATAATTTTTGAAATGCACTATCTTATTGTGCTGGACCAAATCCCAAGTTTTGTGCTAAAAAAATAGAAACGAGCAGAGATGAACCTAGTAGGGTGAAGCATTATCCTCAACAAAGGGTATCTCAATGCACAAAGGACCAGCCCAGAAAGCACATGTTGGAGGTCCCCTGCTTAGTGCGGGTTTCACAGGCTTGGCTTTGGATATTCCCACCAGCACTGCTCCTCACCAACCTGAAGAAGAGGTCCCGGACAATGCCACCTCCTCAGTATTAGTTGTTTACTTGAAAACTCCTACAACATAGGGTTGTAATGATGACAAATGTAATAATGTCAAACTTCAACCTTTTGACCCTCTTTTCTTTTTCGTTTCAGGAGACAAACAGCCTTTCAAATTACCAGTTTCTGTTCCAGGATCTAGCCATTACGACTCTTATTGGTGTAACAAGTAAGGCACTTTTTAAACATTGTTTTCAGAGGTGCTCCCCATGACTTGCTTCCTTCTGCCCAGAAGGTTTACCTATCAAGAAGGACAGCAGCAGTAGCCACGTGTGAAAGACTCCCATAGGTGTATATGGAGAGAAAGGAAACAGGAGCTTCAGTTTTGAATGCTGAAAGAAAGTATTAAGCAAAGGGAGAGCTGGTGGTTATTTTGCTGTTTTCCACAAAATATAAGGCTTCCATAAATAGTCATTAAACATTTAAAATGAAAAAAGCACCTTGGAAATCAGGAACACTGACTTCAGTGTGCTAATAAGTATAGTTGTAGTTGAAATGCGCCCAATTTGTAGATGCTAAATGCCTTTTATGTTTCCTATCTCCAAATCCTGGTCTCTCAGGATTTAGAACAGATTTTAAAAGTAGTCTTGATATAATAACACTCTCAACTAATACATGAATCATCTCTCCAATTTCCCTGCTAAAAGATTTTTCCAGCCCACCTATTAACCATCTTCCCCATATTCTTTGCTTTTCTGTCTGTTACATATAAATGCCAAGGTTTCCACTTGTACTTTGAATGGTATCTCCTCCCACCTTCTCAAGGACTTCATTCATGTAATAACTTCTTCCTCCATTATCATCAACTTTTCTTAAATGAGTTATAGAATGCTTTTTCTCTAAAAACTCTTTCTTGACCACAACCCCCATACTAGCTACTGCCTGCTTTATTTTAGAACTTCCCCAACATTTGTGTATACACACATTCTCCATATCCCATCTCTAAACCTATTGTTAACTCATTTCTGTGTTGTCATTTGGTGGGAGGGAGTGGCAAATGTTTAACAACTGGCTCTCTAAAAATTCCTGTATATATATATAAATATGTATATATACACACACATGCTTATATATACACATACACATATATACATACAAACAATTTTATTATGAACTTTACTGAAATGAAGAATGTGTAGTGCACAATTTGCAAATAATAACATATACAATACTCTTTTTTGCAAATTCTGTTTTGCCAATTTTTTTTTTTTTGTTGTTGTTGTTGTTACATATACGTCCCCCCCTTTCTGCTTGCTCTTGCTGTGTTCATTTTTTTTGTGTGTTCTTCTGTGTCTGCTCTGTCTCCCCCTGTTGCAGGGACACGCTGAGTCAACTCACTGCACAGGTGGCTCTGCATCGTTCACGGGTGGCTTTGCCCCACCCCTGGCGCTTTTTGCCCTGCCCATGGTGGGTTTTTGCCCCGCCCACGGTGGCTTGCCGTTCTCAAGGTGGTCTGCCCACCCGGAGAGGACCCTGGGAATGGAACCCAGGGCCTCCCATGTGGTGAACCGGCGCCCTATCCACTGGGCTATGGCTGGCCCCCCAATTGTTTCTTAAAGAACACTTTCATTGAATTTTGCCAAACTCGTATCCATGCTTGACCTACAGTTGCAATTGATGACTGAATTGGTCCCAACAATAAATGCTGGTTGATAGTTTCCTTTACCTTAAAGAGTAAGATGAAATCAAAAACAACAAAAAAATTTATTGAAACTTTACTCTTTTATCTATGATATGAGCAATTTTGCTGAGCCGTATAATAGTTCTTGAATGTTATAAGAATGTTTCCTCATTTAAAAAATTTTATTCATGAAACAATGGCTACATTTATGACATACTTTTAAGCTTAATCTGTATTATTAGCCTTAAGAACACAGCTAATACTAAAATGTAGTAAAATAATTAGGAAGTGATAACTTTTGAATATTTGTTACCTTTTTTTATTTGATGGTTATTTTATGTCATTTATTTTTATTAATGACTGTATTTAATGACTGCTCTACAAATTTAACAATTGGCTCTTGTGAGCCAGTATGAGCTAGCTCCAGCTACCAGTGGTTGGGAGGGTAAGCACATTTAAAAGATGTCAGTGTTTGGATACCTCTTCTACCATGCCTCATGGTCTTGCTTTTACACTCTTTCCTCTTAGATCTTAGCAGCCATTGTGCCAATGTTTTGTATTAGAAATTATTCAAAATATCTGCTTTTAAAACTCACATCTAACATCATACTTACTGGTGAAAGACTGGATGCTGTCCCTGTAATATCAGGAACTAGACAAGGATATTTGTTCTCAACACTTCTATTCAATATTGTGCTGGAGATTCTAACCAGGGCAATTAGGCAAGAAAAAGAAATAAAAAGCATCCAGATTGTAAAGGAAGAAGTAAAGCAAGAAAATGATCTTGTAGATAGAAAATCCTAAGGAATCCATTAAAAAACTCTTAGAACTAATAAAGAATTCAGCAAGATTACAAGATTACAAGATCAATAAGCAAAAATCAATTGTATTTTTATACATTTGCAATGAACAACCCAAAAAGAAAATTAAGAAAATAATTCCATTCACAAAAGCATCAAAAAGAATAGAATACTTAGGAATAAATTTAACAAAAGAAGTGTAAAAACTTTACTCTGAAATCTATACAACATTGTTGAAAGAAATTAAAGAAGATCTAAATAAATTGAAAACATCCCATGCTCCTGGATCAGAACACTTAACATTGTTAGGAAGGTGCTACTTGCCAAACTTACCTACTGATTCAACATAAAACCTATAAAAATCCCAGCTCACTTCTTTGTAGAAATTGACCAGATGATTCTAAAATTCATATGGAATTGTAAAGGACCCAGAATAACCAAAACAATATTGTAAATCACAAAGTTGGGGGGTTCATACTTTGCAATTTGAAAACTTACTACAAAGCAATGGTGATCAAGACAGTGTAGTACAGGTGCAAGGAGAGACAAATAGATCAATGGAATGTAATTCAGAGTCCAGAAAAAAACCTGTACGTTTATGGTCAACTGATTTTGGGGTCAGATGCAAACACTATTCAATGGTTAAAGAACACTGTTGCTAGTAAATGGTGCTGGGACAACTGGATAACCACATGCAAAAGAAAAAAGTTGGATTCCTAATTCATACCATACACAAAAAGTAATTCAAAATGGATTAAACATTTAATTTTAAGAGTGAAAGCTATAAAACTCTTTGAAGAAAACAAGGATCAATTTTCATGACCTTGGAGTTGGCAAATGATTCTTAGATAAGAATCCAAAAGCATGAACAACAAAAGAAAAAAACAGAAAAATTGGACTTTATCAAAATTTAAAACTTTTGTCCTTTCAGCAACACCATCCTAAATGGACACTACAGAATGGAAGAAAATATTTGCAAATCATATCTTTGATAAGGGAGTTGTATCTATAATATATAAAGAACGCTTACATCTCCATAATAAAAAGATAAATAACCCAATTTAAAAATGGGAAGAGCTGTCTGATCAATCTAGAGAGCGGTATAAAATGCTATAGGGCTCCATTTCTCCACAGAACGTTTCAACAACTAGTAAAAACTGGCAGAGCCATCTTCCTTAAAACCCTGAAGGTAGTTAGAGGATTGCAGTAACTGGACAAGTGCCAAATCAAGAAAACACAACTAAAAACCATTAGATTACACCAAAAGTAAGATGTGGACTATAGTTAGTAGTAATACTTTGATGATGCTCTTTCATAATTTGTAACAAAAGATTCACAACAACGCAAGGTATTGGTAATGGGACAACTTTTACTATACACTTATTGTTTATGTATATTCATGTATGAATGATAAACTTCAATAAAATTTTCTTATAATGGGAAAAAATCCTTAGGAGAAGCTCATGATGCCCTTGCTGACACACCCCTACCCCCATTTCCCTTGCCAGCCCTCCCAGTGCTATCCTGTGCTCCCATTTGAAGGTACTTGCCCTGTTCTGGATGGAACAGCATAATCCTTATGCACATCCTGGGATGCCTGTATGTTGGGACCAGACGATCAGGTGGCAGCCCAAAATTCTAAACCAAAACACTTGTCTCTGGCTCGACCTCCCATATCTTGTCCTGCAGGCAGAAGCAGCTTGCACATAGCTAAAGTAATGCAAGAAACAATTAAACCAAAGCAGCCTGGGACAAAGGATCACTGGTTTAAAGAAATATAATAGAGCACCTGGGTGTGGTTTGTTTATTTTATAGGGAGTAGAGGGGGCATTCCAATT
This sequence comes from Chaetophractus vellerosus, assembly GCA_004027955.1. Taxonomy (NCBI): domain Eukaryota; kingdom Metazoa; phylum Chordata; class Mammalia; order Cingulata; family Chlamyphoridae; genus Chaetophractus; species Chaetophractus vellerosus. Next base: position 2,358 of record PVKH010039128.1, on the reverse strand, counting down.
CCTGTAGACAAGGGACTTCTTTAGTCCAAGAGCCCAAGCCCAGCACAAGACATAGACTCAGAAAAGGCAGAGAGGACCTGGCACTTTGCCTTGGGCTTTTTTTCTGGATAAGAGGGCTAAACTCTGAAGGAGAGCACCAGCTAACACAGAGGCAATTTGCAAAAACTATGAAAGGCGTTTTTTGTATTTGTTTACTTCTCTTAGCTCTTGGCACTAAAAAGAATCTCTGTCATATCACTAGCTCATACAAACTGAGGAACAGACAGCTCAGGGCTTAAATCAGAGTTAGCTCTTTAAAATATTAAAAGGTATAGTGTACATCAAAAGATTATAAAACAAACAATGAATCAGGAAATGATGGCCCATTAAAAAAAAAAACAGGATAAAACTTCAGAAACCATTGATGAAGGATACCAGACTTTGGACATAGACTTAAAATAAATGATCTTCAACATGCCCAAAGAGATTAAATGGAGAAAGAACTAAAGTATATCAGGAAAATGATGAATGAACAATTTGAGAATCTAAACAAAGAGAAAAAAATTTGAAAAAGACCTATTGAATGGGAGAAAATATTTGTAAACCACATATCTGATAAGGGTTTAATATCCAAAAGATATAAAGAAATCCTACAACTGAACAACAAAAAGTCTAACAACCCAATTAAAAAATAAGCAAAAGGGGCCCGGCTAGATAGCTCAGTGGATAAAGAGCTCGCCGGTGTACCACATGGGAGGCCCCGGGTTCGGTTCCCGGGGACCTCTCTGAGCGGGCAGACGGCCTTGAGAAAGGCAAGCCGCCGTGGGCAGGGCAGAGCCCCCGTGGGCAAGGCAAAAAGCCGCCACGGGCAGGGCGGAGCCCCCACGGGCATGGCAAAGTCACCCGTGAAAAGCGGAGCTGCCGCCTGCGAACTGCGGAAGCCGAGCAGCCCGCAAAAAACATGGAGGACTGCTGCCCGCAAAACATGGAGCGGAGCCGCCCGTGGGAACGGAATGGAGCCACCCTTGAACGGAACGAGCCACCGCCGTGGAGGGCCGACTTGGCGCGTCGCCGCGGGGACGGGGGGAGACAAGAAGCAGACATAGAGGAGCACAGAAGAATGGACACACAGCGGGAGCAAGCAGAAAGGGGGGGGGATATGTAATAAATAATAAATAAATCTTTAAAAAAAATAAATAAGCAAAAGACTTGAATAGATATTACTCCAAAGAAGACACACAAATGACCAAATCCATATCAAGGAATATTATTCTGTCATAAAAAGGAATAAAGTACTGACATGCTACAACTTGGATGAACCTTGAAAACTTTATGCTAAGAGAAAGAAGCCAGTCATAAAAGACTACTTATAATATGATTCCATTCATATGAATGACCAGAATAGGAAACTACCTAGAGACAGAAATAGATTAGTGTTTGCTTAGGGCTGGGAGTGGGGGACTATGGGAGGTAGGGGAACTGATAGGTAAAGGCTATGGGGTTTCTTTTTGGGGTGGTGAACATGTTCTAAAATTGATCGTGGTGATGGACGTACCTATCTGTGACTGGTTACTATACTAAAAACCTTTGGTTTGTCCAGATATGTGAATTATATCTGAATAAGGGGGAAAAAAACTACACTTCTGGAAAGGCTCAGGGGGAGCAACTGCTATCTACACCTCAGCCACCACCTCACTGACACTTCTCTTGTCAAGGTCCACCAATGCTTTCCTTGCTGTCAACAACAATGGCCACTTTCCTCGACTCACTGTATTTTGTCTCTCAACAGCACCCTCTTTCCTTGAAAGGTTTCTTCTCTTAGCTTTTCTGATACCACACACTCTTGGATTTACTCCCACTTCAATAACTACAGATTCTTAATCTTCTTTGCTGGCCCCTGCTCTTATACCTATCCTCTAACTTTCAGAATGTTCCAAGGCTTGTTCTTGGGTTCTCTTGTCTCCCCACTCTACACCATCTTCCTAGGTTTCGTAACCAGTCCCATGACTTTTATCCTATCTCTTTGATGATGAGTCCCACAGTTATATCTTTAGCCTTGATCTCTATTTTAGATTCTGAATTGTCGCTAATCAGCATCTACCGTTTGGATATTTAATAGGACTCAAATTTATCATGCCCAAATGGAACTTTTGATTCTACCTAATCTGTTCTTCATCTAGTTTCATACATCTCCAAATATCTCCATATATTTATTCACTGATTTTTGTAAATACATATTCATTGCCTAGTTTCTGCTACTTAATGTTAAGGCCCTTGGAATACATCAGTGAAAAAAGCAAATAAAAGTCCCTTCCCTCATGGAGCTTACATTCTCTTGAAATAGTATCACTATTTACCTAGTCATTCAAGTCAAAGAAT
>PVKH010039127.1:0-11222 GCA_004027955.1 Chaetophractus vellerosus | reverse complement strand
CGTTCCGTCAAATGTTTACCGCATGCAGCATCCCAGATACTGAACTGGGTACCACAGAACCATGTATCGGCTCTTTTTCCTCCTAACTCTGACTGCTCTTAGTTTCTTTTACTAGTACCGTCACCTAAGGATGAGTCTCTTCCTTCTCTGTACTGGGGATGTGTATTAGTCCCCCAAAGGGGTGCTGATGCAAAATACCAGAAATCAGTTGGTTTTTATAAAGGGTATTTATTTGGGGTAGAAGCTTACAGTTACCAGGCCATAAAGCGTAAGTTACTTCCCTCACCAAAGTCTGTTGCCACGTGTTGGAACAAGATGGCTGCCGTCATCTGCCAGGGCTCAGGCTTCCTGGGTTCCTCTCTTCCCAGGGCTTGCCTCTCTCCAGGCTCAGCTGTTCTGTTATTTGCACAAGACCAGCTGTAGACTATTAGGTGAACAGCTTGTTTCTCTTCCCCGAGCCTTCTCTCTTTCCTCATGACCAAGGTCCTGTGTGTGTTCACTTCCTGGAGCTCCAGATCAAGACTGCAGCATCAAAACTCCAGCTCTATCCTTTGCCATGTCTTTCATCTGTGAGTCTCCACCCACCAAGGAGCGGGGACTCAACACCCTACTGATGTGGCCCAATCAAAGCCCTAATCATAATAGAATTAAGTAAAAGTAAAACCTCTGAATCCAATACACTCTAGTATGCCCAGAGGTAAAGACCAGTTTACAAACATAATCCAATATTTCTTTTTGGAACTCATCAATAATATCAAACTGCTACAGGATGTCTAACACCTCACACAGGGACTAAAACCTCCCCTTTAGAAGCCAGTGGTTGATGCTACTTATTCTAATGGTGATCTTTCCCACTGTGCTTAGAGGTGACCTTAAATTTCTTCTCAACACAGCATCTCAGGAAGCTACTGTCGATCAATAGGAAACGATATGCAACATAAAATCCTTCTGCACCCCCCACACCTTTCTCTCTGAATGATTTCATCTACTCCTATGGCTTCCCCTTTACCTTCTATAACGACGAGTCCCAAGCTCTATCTCCAGCCTGACATTTTTCCTGAGTTCTAGATTTATATTTCCAATAGCCTATGGTCCTTCTCCACTTAGATGCTTACAAGTATTTCAAGCTCCGCTTGACCAAAACCATAGTCAATTATATTCCCTATAAAACCTGCTCTTAGAGCAAATATTCTCACTGTCCTGACTTTGTGATAATCAGGGTAGGCTAAACATTCGCTATATTAGAAACCACGTATGTGTCCCCAGACCTAGTTTTTCTCCCTAGGTCTGGTTTTTAGAATGCTGGTGATAAACCAAGCCTGATTTATTATATGACCATCCTGCATGGGAAATGACTAACTCTAGGTATCTTTGGTCAACTTTAAGAGATATAGCAGGGGGAGGGATGTGGCTCAAATGGTTGGGCATCCGTCTCCCATATGGAGGGACCTGAGTTTGATCCCCGGGACCTCTGCAGTAAAAAGAAAAAGAAAGAAAAATATAGAAGGGACGTGGGCCACTAGGCCCTGTGCACAGGTGGCTGCCAGGCCCTGCAAGTGGGTGAGCTCCCCAGGCCCCATGCGTGGGTGTGCCACCAGGCCCCTTGGGCAGGTGCACCTCCAGGCCCCAGGAGCAGGTGAGACCCCCAGGCCCCGTGAGCCATGCAGCAAGATGATGACGTAACAGAAGAGTGACATAAAGGAGAGCCAAGACAAGATGTGCCGAAAAACCAGGAACTAAGGTGGCACAGGTGGTAGGATGCCTCTCTGCCACATCGGAGGTTCCAAGTATCGAATCCCAGTGAAGACAGGAGGAGAAGGATGAGAAGGATGAGAAGAGAGGGCAGGAAACAGACACAGAGAGTTACCCAGTGAATGGACAGGGGGTGGGGGTAGGGTAAAAATTGATAAAAGTAAATAAAATAAATAAATAAATCCTTAAAAAAAAAAAAAGAATGGGAGAGTAAGAATCAGACTATAGTAGTAGTAATATTTTGATGATGCTCTTTCATAATTTGTTAACAAATGTTTCACAACGATGCAAAGTATTTGTGGTGGGGCGATGTGTGGGAGCCCTGTATGATGTTATGCAGGTTTGTTTTGTAAGTTCACAATGTTTACTGAACATTTATTGTTTATGTTCATGTATGAATGATATACTTCAATAAATTGTTAAAAAAAACAACAACAACAATAACAACAAAAAACCTGCTCTTAATTATTGCTATTTACACAATCACCCAGCTGAGAGACTTCAGGCTTCTCTTTACTTTCTCTCCTCTTTCACTGCCTACCACTGTATATAGTTGATCAAATTACATTAATTCTACTTCACAAATGTCTCTGAAGTATATGATTGCTTATCCTTTTTCCACTTCCCCAGTTTAGGCCTTCATAGATTTCCTACATGGATTCTTGCAATAGCCTCTTTATGGTTCTCCATGTTTTCATTTACCCTCCTCTCCAAATTATCCCCCAATAGGCCATCAATTATCTTTCTAAAGCATTGATCTTATCATATTTAGTTGTGTCTTTAATTTCTTTCAGTGGAGCTTTAAAAATCCTTCAGTGCTATCAAGAGAAATATCAAATTCCTTCTTAACATGGTATCCAGGGCTCTTCACACTCTGGCCCCAAAGCACATTTTTCATCATTTTCCCAACTCCTGACTTCTTATATCATCTATAGTATAGCTGTTCCCTAAATACACAAGTTTCATACTTGTGTGTCTTTGTCCATACTATGCAAGCTGCTTAGAACATCTTTCCCCCGCTAACTGCCTAGGCAAATTCGCCTTCTTCTTCTGCCCCGTTATTTCACCCTTCCAGCCCGACTCCCATTATTAGTTCATGTTGCTATACTGTATGATGGTTAGTTGTGTCTGTCCCACCAGGCTGTTGACTCCTAGAGTAATCTTGCTCATTTTTGTATCCAGAATATAAATAACCATCCATAACATAAATAGCAGAGCTCCTAACACAAAGTAAAGTAGATGCTCTCTGCACACACAAAAACAAGCATACCCAATATTTTATGGCATTTTTCTCTTTAAAAGGTAGCTGCTTGGTAAAATGATTATTTTGGCTCGCATTTATCTTATGGTCTTGAACTGGAAATCGTTGAGTTGCCAGTAATTTTCCCAAGCCTTCCGTGAAATTTACTTGGAGAGTTATGCAGAGGTAAGGTGATTAATCCAGACTTTGTCAAACAAAATTGTCCCTTCGTTTTCGTGTTTTAGAAACAAAAACAAAACCAACAAAGCTTGATTGACATAAGAAGAAAACCCTTTTGTTTTGTATAATCCAGTGTTTTCATTGAGTAATTTGCAGAGTGGGGATGGAGGGAGGAAAAGGGTCTTTGTAGGGAGTTCTAAGAGCATTCTGCCCAAGAAAATCTGATTAATTTGAATAGTAGAGTTTGAGTCTCATAAAAGCTACCCCTAGAAAAAATGACTTCACAGTAACAAGCTGCTTCTACTTCTGGATAGAAATCCCATTTCATGCTTCCTACACAACCCTGGCAGAAAGTATTTCAGGACACTTTTACACTGAAATTTATCTTAAGAGGTTAGCCTGCCTGTCGGGCTGGTTGGGTGTAATAATATGATATAGTTAAATTTTCTTTGGTCAATGTAATGGCATAACTCTTTATTAAAAATTTTTGAAATACTGGAAGATATATCAGAGTTAATGAGTGTAAGACATTAAAATTAAAACTCAAGTAGCTCTGTAGGTGGCAGGTTTCCCCTAATCGAATCTAACAATATCTACCTGCATTATAAACTGAATTTAATAAAGCAAATGGGATTAATAAATTACAGGGTAGTTTATGGGAGCATTGGAATTCTTTCATGCACTCTATTCATGGAGCCGATTTAAAATATGCAATATTAAATCTAAGTGGGAGCATTAAGAAATGGACCGAGACAGAGAGGTGGAAAAAAATCCCACAAAGCTAAGACACCAGTAAATTAATCTTTCCTACAAAGGAAAAGATGCCGGACTGCAAAAGAGCACTCTCTGTAGTTAGAGGGTTCGGTCAGTGTGCAGCCTGGGGAAAGGGAACAATGGACACCTCCTGACACCAGGCTGTGTGTCTGGTGAGCATCCCTCAGTGCAAATGTTAGTACTGTGTGAGTATTTATTGTGTTTCTATAAAGTCCTAATGAGCTCCTTGGGTGAGAGTGAAACCCTTTGCCTTTTCACACTGTGCTCAAGACCCCTAAACTTCATGAGGTCAGACTTAAAGAAAGGGTAATGGACCATGAGGTCCAGCTTAATAGACCTGATATTAACACAGCAGAAAGAATGTCACCAAATGCAAAGTTTGGGGCAAGCAATGAATGAAGTATTTGTTACGCTTAAATAATATACAAAGGTTGTAACAGAGTAGGGGTACTATATCAATGTCATCGTTGCAGGACTTTGAAAATCTCCCATTATGAAATAAATCTGTAACACATCTTTGGGTTACAATAAACAAATTTGCTTTCTAACAGCAAATAATAAACTAGAAAGTTACGCTACTGCTGTAACTCTAATACTGTTTAGATATTGAAACTCTCTTGCCTATAGAAATAAATATTCAGGATACTATCAGTATCTAATGTTCATATGATGGAAATGCATTGTATTCTTCCTGTTGGTTACACTGTTTCGTAAACTTTCAATGTGCATTTCCTCCAAATGAAGCAGAAGGTTTTTCTCCCGTAGTGGTCTGGTTTCTTTATGACAGGACAGATGTCCCTTGCTTTGAAATGAGTACAACATAAGCGGGCTGAGTATGAGATCATACGGCAGAACCACTTGTGTAAATATAAGACCCTTTCCCCAGACTCCTTCAGCCATGTAGCTGTTGGCTCATCACAATAAGCCTAGCCTGTGATTACAGTGAAACGTCAGTTCAAATGACAGAATGTGAGCCACAGACCTGGGGTCAGGAATCACTGCAGTCCATGCTTTTGTTCATTAGCTAACATTAGAGGCACCGTCACTCTCACATGGATAAGAACGAGGAGATCTGGGGATATGCTTTATGGACCAGTAAAAATAATTGTGTGCTTGCTCACCTCCCATGTTTTTATTTTCTGCTAGGTTAATTAAATACTTTTCTTTGGAATTAACTCAAGTTGGTTATAAATTATTTGAGGACAAGGACTCTATCTCTACTTCTACTGTATTAAATTTTTATCCCCTAACACCAAACACATACCACGGCATTCTTTACACACTCTACCCGTAATGGATATGTATATATGAAATGTTATTTGTTTACTTATCAACTTCCCTTTTTTCTGTGTCTTGATTGTCACAAAAGTGGAAAATTGGCATTTATACAGGAAACTCGGGCAGTATATTGTCAAATTACTTAGCTAAGATATGTGATCATGAACTTTCAGCAGACAATTGCTAACATTCCATTTTACTTTGCACTCTTGATTTGGTTTCCAGAAGTCTGACCCATCTACTAATTTTTTTAGAGTTCTTTGAATATTATTTTCATATATGCAAAATTAGGCCATGTTCAAATAGATGAAAACCTTATGGGTTTTTGATAACTAGTTTGAATGTTCAAGTACATAAAACAAAGACATTTCCAATGGTAAAAAGTGCTCTTAGGCTTTTTAAGTTCCATGGTTAACTACCGTCACTTAAAAAAATTTTTTTTAATGTATTTTTTATTAGAGAATTTGTGAGCTTACAAAACAATAGTGCATAATGTGCAGAATTCCCATACATCACCCCTCTACCAAAACCTTGCATTGTTGTGGAACACTTATTATAGATGGTTAAAGAACTTAATCAAAATATTGACTATTCTCTTTGACTAATGTGGATGGAAAGATTAATCATTTTACTTTTACTTACTTTTTAAAGGGCAATTTAGGAATGGAAACCAACTTTTTTTTATTAATAAAGGAAAAGCTAAACATACTTACCTATTGATGGGGTTGATCCTACAGGAAGGACACTAAAGGTCAGCCGAATGTGTGATGCAGAAGCATTGAAATTCTGACCTACCTGAAAATATCATCCTGCCAAAATGCCAGGATGTGTAGAATTTCTACCACTGGAGCCATTGTTGTGCAGTAAGACACCCTTGGAAAAATTACCCAACACATTTTATGAAACCAACTTCACCCTGATAAAGATACCACAACAAAAAAAAATTACAGACCAATCTCTCTAATGGAAATAGATGCAAAAATTCTCAACAAAATACTTGCAAATTGAATCCAACAGCATATTAAGAGAATTATACCTCACAATCAAGTGGGTTTTATTCCTGGTGTGCAAGACTGGTTCAACATAAGAAAATCAATTAACATAATACACCACATTAACAAATCAAAGGGGAAAAACCACAATGTCATCTCTATTGATGTAGATAAGGCATTGAAAAAAACACATCATCCTTTCTTCCTAAAAACACTTCAAAAGATAGGAATAGAAGGAAAGTTCTTCAATATGATAAAGGGTATATATGAAAAACCCACAGCCAACATGATACACAATGGGAAGAGGTTGAAAGCTTTCCTTCTAAGATCAGGAGCAAGACATGGATACCTGCTGTCACCACTGTTATTCAGCATTGTGCTAGACATTCTAGCTAGAGCAATGAGGCAAGAAAAATAAATAAAAGGCATCCAAACTGGAAAAGAGGAAATAAATTCCTCACTATTCACAGGTGTCTAGATCCTATATTTAGAAAATCCTGAAATAGCTAAAGCAAAACTATTAGAGCTAATAAATGAGTTCAGCAAAGTGGCAGGTACTGTATCAAGATGCAAAAATCAGTAGCATTTTGCTCTATATACTAGTAATGAGCAAGCTGAGGAGGGGAAAAAAATACCATTTACAATAGCAACAAAAAGACTCAAATATCTAAGAATTAATTTAACCAGGAATGTAAAGGATCTGTATTCAGAAAACTACAAAACACTGCTAAAAGAAATCAAAGAAGACCTAAGCAAATGGAAGGACATCCCATGTTCATAGATTAGAGTATTAAATATTGTGAAGATATCAATCCTACCTGTATTAGTCAGCCAAAGGGATGTTGATGCAAAATACCAGAAATCTGTTGGTTTTTATAAAGGATATTTATTTGGGGTAGAAGCTCACAATTACCAGGCCATGAAGCATAAGTTACTTCCTTCACCAAAGTCTATTGCTACATGTTGGAGCGAGATGGCTGCTGACGTCTGCATGGGTTCAGGCTTCCTCGGTTCCTTTCTTCCCAGGGTTTGCTTGTCTCTGGGTTCAGCTCCTCTGCTATCTCCACAAGCCCAGCTGTAGACTATCAGGTAAACAGCTTGTTTCTCTTCCCAGGGCCTTCTCTCTCCTCACGACCAAGCTCCTCTGTTTGTTCACTTCCTCAGGCTCCAACATTAAATTCTCAGCATCAGGACTCCAACATCAAAACTTAAACTCAAAACCACTCCAACTCTGTCCTTTGCCATGTCTTTTTATCTTTGAGACTCCACCTACTAAGGGGTGGAGCTCAACACCCTACTGACGTGGCCCAGTCAACGCCCTAATCACAACTTAATCATGCTCAGAGGAACAAGCCAGTTTACAAGCATAATCCAATATCTGATGTTGGAATTCATAACTATATCAAACTCCCAAACTACTACACCTACCCAAACTGATTTATAGATTCAATGCAATACCAATCAAAATTCCAACAGCCTACTTTACATAAGTAGAAAAGTCAATTACCAAAAAACAAAACAAAACAAAACAAAAAACCCTAAAAAAGAAGAGCAAAGTCAGAGGACTCACGCTTCCTGACCTTGAAGTGTATTATAAAGCTACAGTCGTCTAAACAGCATGGTTTTGGCATAAAGATAGACACAGTGATCAATGGAATCAAAATGAGAGTTCAGAAATAGACCCTCACCTCTATGGTCAAATGATTTTTGATAAGCCTACCAATCAACTTTTCTGAGACAGAACAGTCTCTTTAATAAATGGTGCTGGAAGAACTGGATGTCCATAACCAAAAGAATAAAAGAGGACACCTATCTCACTCCCTATATAAGAATCAACTCAAAATGGATCAAAGACCTAAAAATAAAAGCAAGGACCATAAAACTCTTAGAAGATAATGTAGGGATACATCTATAAGAACTTATAGTCGGTGGGGGTCTCTTAAACCTTACATCCAAAGCATGAGCCACAAAAGAAGAAATTGATAAATGGGACCACCTCAAAATTAAACATTTCTGCACCTCAAAGGACTTTGTGAAAATGGTAAAAAGGCAGCCAATTCAATGGGAGAAAATATTTGGAAATCACACACTCAACAAGTGTATATAAACTGTATATAAAGAGATCCTACAACTCAATAATAAAAACACAAATGACCCAATTAAAAAGTGTACAAAAGACCTGAATAGATATTTTTCTAAAGAAGAAATAAAATTAGTGAAAAAACACATGAAAAAAATGCTCAGCATCACTAGCTATTGGGGAAATGCAAATCAAAGCTACAGTGAGATATCATTTCACACCTACAAGAATGGCTACTATTAACAAAACAGAAAATTACAAGTATTGGAGAGGACGTGGAGAGATAGGAATGCTTATTCACTGTTGGGGGGAATGTAGAATTGTACAGCCACTGTGGGACTCTGTTTGGTGGTTCCTGAGGAATTTAGATAAAGATTTACCAAATGACCCAGCAATACTGCTACTAGGTATATACCCAGAAGAAATGAGAGCAGTGACACAAAGAGACATCTGCACACCAATGTTCATAGTGACATTATTCACAATTGCCAAAAGATGAAAACAACCGAGGTGTCAATCAACTGTGAATGAATAAACAAACTATGGTATATACACATGATAGACTATTATTCAGCTATAAGAAGAAATGAAATCGTGAAGCATGTGGCAATGTGGATGAACCTGGAGGACATTATATTAGGTGAAGCAAGCCAGACACAAAAGGACAAATATTGCATGATTTTGCTGTTATGAACTAAATATAATGAGCAAACATTTGGTGTTAATTGCTAGAATATAGGTCACAACAAAAAAGAATGTGGTTACAGAATGGAAAGCTTAGGTTTAATCTGTGTGGAATTGGTAAAAAAAAAAGTAGTTTGTAAATGTTTGGAAACTAATAGAAATGGTTAACATACAGCATAGGATTTGTAATTTGTAGCGCTAACACAGGGGTATGATGGTTTGTTTTTTGCTGTTTTTTTTCTGTGAATAATAAAAAGGCTCTAAAGTGGATTGAAGTGATGAATGTATAACTCAGTGATTATACCAAATGCCATTGATTGTATACATTAGATGAATTGTACAGTTTATGAACAAAAAAATGGGGGGAACATACACCAAATGTAAGATACAGACTACAGTTAGTAAAATACTTTGATGATGCTCTTTCATAATTTGTTACAAATGTTTCACAACAATGCAAAGTATTTGTGATGGAGTGATATATGGGAGCCCTGTATGACATTATGCATGTTTGTTTTGTAAGTTCACAACTTTTACCATACACTCATTGTTTATGTATGTTCAGGTATGAATGATATACTTCAAAAAATTGTTTTTAAAATGGAAAAAAATGCAGATACAACACATTTACTCAATAATGTTCATTTTCTTGGGTATGTGTTAGCTGAAAGGAGGACATGGACCAGAGCAGGTTGACTGAACCAAAGGAATGCATATTTGAGTAAAGTAAGATGTGAAAAGGAATTGTGGAGAGTCAGGAAACCCAAAAGACACTAGATGTGTAAAGTAAAAAAGTACCACTTGACAGATTGAAGTGATACTAAAGACTTTGCCTTTTTCAAAAGTGAGCAGGACTTCAGGGAAGATGGCAGACTAGAAAGACATGGGACTCTCTTCTCCCCCAGAAAAATAGTTAGAAAACAGGCTCAAACAGCCTGGAAAACAATCTTCTAGGGTTTAAGACACCAGGCAAAGTCTGGACAATGCCCAGAGGAGAGGGAACAAAGGAGGGGAATCACCATGACAGAACTGTGAGTTGAAACCAGAACCAGCTGCTGCCAGCACCCTCCCCCACACTACAAACACTTTAGACTTCTAGAGCTTCTGGGCCTGCAGCTATAGACAAAGGGGGCTCCAGGGATCCAGCACCCCAGAAAAAGGGAGAGAGAGGGACACAGCCTAAGGCTGACTCAGCTTCTGACCCACAAGTTTGGTTTACCCTTCCAGGATGGGTAAGACCACACTATGGTTTTCCCTGGGAGCCAGCACAGGACTGGAGAAATCCTACCCTCTTAATCTCCTTCTCTTCTAACCAGGACTGATTGTTGAGGACACCCCCACCCCAACAAAGGGGAGAGAGAGGATACAGCTTAAGGCTGACTCAAGTTTTGACTCACAGATTTGGTCTGCTGTGTCCCAGGAGCCCTTCCAGGCCAGGTGGGATGACACCATTGTTTGCCTTGGGAGCCCACAAGGGCCTAAAGATATATGACCCTCCAAATCTCCTTCTCTACTAACCAGGTGTTTCCTACCTAGGAAAGGGGAGGAGGCTGTCAGAGAAGGCTGGAGAACTGTCTCTAAGAAAGTTTGAATTACAAGGCTCTTATCCTCCAGGCAAGAAGCTGTATCACATTGATCCAGGTGTGTTGCAACAAATACACTCAGACCAGGCAGTGAACTGAGCACTGCCAAAGAGCACCATTTGCTGGCAGACCAAGGAAGTGCATGTGAGAAAATTAAAAATAAGTGAGAGGCTTTTGCTGGTTTCTATAGCCTCCTCCCAAAGTCCCTAGGAAGCGGGTCTGCAACCAATTACTGGGCCCAGAGCCCAGTTTTGAGCAACTAGCATGGACAATCCTAACAATCCAGGTCAAGCCAAGAATCAAAGAGCAGTGGTAACATGCAGCCTCCTGTCACTAAATCCCTACAAAAGAGAAAGAAATTGAGCATCTGAGTAAACTACATCCTAATCAAATGTCTAGACATCAGCAAAAAAATTATGAGCCATACTAAGAAAATAGAAGACATGGCCCAAGGAAAGGAATATATCAAAGCCCCAGAAGAGATGCAGAATTTGAGAGAACTAATTAATGAGATGTGCATAAATTTCCAAAACCAGATTAATGAGTTGAAAGACAATATGGCTAAAGAGATAAATAACATCAAGAAGGCATTAAGCAAGTGCAAAGAAGAATTTGAAATCCTGAACAGAAAACTAACAGAGCTCCTGGGAATGAAAGAC